>JAOWBR010040747.1:0-15833 GCA_028571145.1 Dionaea muscipula
ACCTCGAATTAGTCGTCCTTGCGAGCAAAATCGTCGCCATTAGCAAAGTGTGGATGATAAATAAGAAATTTAATATTGAGGAATTTAAATGATGAGAGATAGAGATTTTACAGTGATATATGAGGAAGAATATGCACGTTTAAATTGATATAAAAGATATGAAATGTTGTGGTAATATTAGAAAAAGATCGGGAGTGTTTTGAATATATTATTTTCTTTTTAAATATTATTTTTATTTTAAAATATCGTAACGTAAAAACGATAATTCAAAAAGTTGGTGCTCCATTTAAGACTTTGTTAAAATTTTTCTCACTTCAATCACCATCACCCATCACTCTCTCTCTCCTTGTCCTTTCCTCTGTTTCTCTTTCCCGTATCCCTGCTTTGCTTCTCGGGCTCTGCTTCGCCAACGAGAGCCACGCCGTCCGGTGACCACGACGGCAGCGTGCGACCACTGAGGACGCCAAGGAACAGCTGGCGGCGACGTGGAGGGGGCGAGGCGGCGAGATCCTCGGGCAGATCGAGAGAAGCCGAGAGAGAGAAAACCGAGGGAGATTGTGTAGATCCGCCAATTTCTGGCGGTCGGAGCACGAATCGACGGAGGTAAAGCTCGAATCTTGCTCTCCTTGCTCCGATCTACTAGTTTGTGTGTTGGATTTGAGAGATTTGTGGCTATTTTGTGTAAGTCGAGATTTTTCTGTTTCGGGTGTTTAGGAGTTCGAATTTGCCGTGAGTGGTGGTAGAGTGTGGTGGTGCTCGGTGGCTAGTGTGTGTGTGTGGTGGTGGCCGGCGTGCTGTCGGCGCCGGCGGTGGCTGCCCTTGGGGTGGTTGACCGTGCGTCAGAGAGGGAGAAATGGAGATGTGCAGAGGGCCTTTGGCCCTGCCGGCGTGCTGCTGCTGCCGGAGGAGGTGATTGTTGACCGGAGACTTGGTGTATGTGTATGTAGATGTGCATATTCATGGGTATATGTGTGGTATAAATGTTAAAGGGGTATAAATACTTAAATGGTATAAGTATAAAAATGGTATGATAAATAAATGTATAAATATTATATGTTAAATATGTGAAGGGAGATTAAGTGAAGAGTTAATTAAAGGTGGATGATATATTATATTATATTATATTATATGTTAAATTTATAAGTAGAATAAAGTAAGAATTATTTAAAGGAGAGAAATGTACAATTAAATGGAGAAATAAAATATATTAAATGGGTAAAGTGATACATTAAAGTGGTGTAAATATTTAAAATGTAAGATAAAATAGTGGGACACACATATAATAATAAGGATAATAATTAAACAGGAATTATTATATATTATGATAAACGATTAATGAGGATACGTATATGTGCTCACTTGTGTAGGTAAGAAGCCTGTGGATGGTCAGAGGTCTGATAGATCAAATACCTTGCTTGGATTGAGTGTTGACTTGAGGAAAGTAAGTATATGGATAGTCCTCCTTTTCCTCTGCTTCGTGAGTTATCTTATCATTCCTGTACATTCTTGACCCTCCTTTATTGTTATCTTGGAGCATGTTATGTCCTGTGTATCCTATTGTGATTCTGGTTGATGCTATCATGTGTTGTTGTGGATACCATTCGTTGTTACCATTATAAGTTGGAATAGCATGCATGTTGTAGGGTCTTGATTTTCTTCATAGCTGGACTTGAGCATGTATAGCCACCGTATTCTGATCGCCTCTAGGCCAGCTATGCGTGGCGCGTCACCTCGACGGGATACGATATGTTGTCCTAATTTGTGATCGTGACTAGTTGATTGGTCGGGCATAGGGAGTTGGGTAATTCCAGCTAGCCTATGTAGATCGCCCCACATGGAGGATGCTTGTGTTGTTTTGCCTAGGCCGCTCCTCTGGGCCAGCGGGGTATTCCAAGGTTGGCTAGCTTGTGTGGGGCCCGTGACACTCCTGATCTTTGTGTTTCCTTATATCTTGCATGAGTTCTGTTGTGTGATTTTTACCGTCGCTCTTGTTCTTTAATCATTGTATCATGTGTGGTGGCCTGATTGAGATGCATGTGGCTATGTGTTAGCCTGCTGAGATTTGGAGATGATATGTGTAACGAGGCCTGTTGATGGTCGTGATCTCCTCTGTGATGCATCTTGTGAGGACTCTGTTACTCTGTTATGTCTTGATGTCCAGTTATGGTTTATTGTTAAGTCATTGCATCTAATGTTTTCTACTGCTGTCGGCTCAACTATTTCATCATTATACTCCTGTTGCTCCCAGTATTATATTTTGGGCCTATGGTCAATTAGCAGTTTATACTCGGACTATTTTATGTACTTACTAAGCATTAAGCTTACGTACAATTTCTGTGGTATTTGGGCGTATCCTTCTTCACGTCCAGTTGACAGGTTGAACTCACAATTCCCACCTGCACCACAACAGTCTGCAGAGGAGGATCCTGATTTAAGTGATTTTTGTGAGTTTGGATGTCATTATTTTAGGAAAATTTGAGGACGGCTAATTATGTTATCCTTTTAGTTGGACATCAATATTGTATCTATGTTATGTATTATGGATTTTAGACCCTTGTGCTTTTGTTGCATGTTTTAGAGAATTTTAAAAATGCTCTACCTGGGATTGTTGGTTTCCGGTGTGGTTGGGAGAGTCGTGTGTTTACGATTATTTCATTTTATTTATTTTATATTATCAGTTTTCGTAGGACTCATTAGGCCGTTGACCTCATCGACGCGGTCTAATCTTGGATTAGTGGTTAATCCGATGTTGGATCGTGACACTTTGTCAAGCATGTCACGCATGCAATAGGTATGTTCCGCACCATCACTGCACCTGCTACATAAGGCAAGCATATACTCCCGACCATCATCCCCACTTATGTCACAAACTTTTAGATCTTGTATCTCAAAATCTGATCCATAATCCTGATCTTCCTGTGAAGATCTGACACGAGGTTTCCCATTTGATTGGCTGATTTTCTCATCATCTTCAGCAACATATGAGTAATTGGACCGATCCTCATGAATTCTTCCATCTTTTGCACATTAATGGTCTTCTGTTGCACCTTCAGTCTTTCTCATTTTCCTCCACTTCATCACCAACACCATCACCATCATCATTCAAATTAGATTTCTCCAAAAACTTCAACAACTTAAATAACTAAACCTAACTTCAACAACTAAACCATACTTTAACGACTAACAAGAATCCAACAACGATAACCAACCAACAATCAATAACCAACCAATCAACTCAACAACAAAACTAACAGAGAAATCGGAATGAATGGTGAGAGTGTTGGCGACGATGGTAATCAAAACAAATTAAGGAATCAAATTCTATTTCCAGATCTGACAGACAACCGATGAACCACCATAAATCGAGCACCTCTGAGCTCGAATGGATCTTGGATTCGAACGAATCTGGAACGATGAACCACCACCAGGAACTTAAACCACCAAGTAGAAGGATTTGAGGATCGAGAGCCGGATCGTCGGATTCGACGAGTACATGAACCTGGTGCTCGACGATGTAGAGAGAGGATGAGCTTGAAGCCATGAAAGAGATTTAACGGAGTAACTTTGAAGAGAACATAGCAGAGCACGATGAACCTAGAGCCGACCAGAGACAGATTTGATGCTCTCATGTTCACTATCGCCAATATCTGCTGCTCATTCACCGTCAAACTTCCAACTACTGGCACCATCGCCATCGCTGCATTAGCTTCACTGGTTCTTCTTGTGCGCAAATGCCACGAAGATCGACCTCATTGACTTTAGAGAATGAGAAACTGCCAATGTGAGGCAGACGATCCAGAATTGAGAAATTAGGGATTGAGAAATCAGAACAACAACTTGAGATTGAGAAATTTTGGGTATGAATAGGAATATTAGGGATCTTATTATCAATTGAAAGAGTAAAGGTAATCATCATCGATCTCCCATGGGTTTTGATACCATGTTAAAGTAGCTTAGGGCCCACATCTAAAATCAATTAACAATAGATGGAATTGTCCCAAACCCTTATAAACCCTTTTGTAAAGTTTTATTTCTTCGATGTGGGATTTGTCCTCACATCCTCAACACGTCTCTGCACGTGTAATGTATTTTCAAGCTTAACACGTGGACAACTTAAATGATGTGGAGCACGTGTGACCATTGAGCTTTCACACGTGGGCAACTCGTTCCGATACCATGAAAACCCTAAGAAATTGACAAAGATAAGGATAGTAGAAGATGAGGAGGAGAGAAGATGGAGTAGAGACAAAACAAAGCAATGTAATGACTACATTGTTACAAAGCTTAATCTGCAACAATACATCACTAGCCTTGTATAGGCAAAGGCTAAACCCTAAAACCACCCTAATACCCTTTTCTATTATATGCTTAACAATATGTACATTTGATTGTATTGTTAATTGTCACTAACGATGTGTTTCATGGCTTTTTGGTATGCCTGGTTATTTAGGCTTGTCCAGTTAATATAATTATAAGAAGCTTCAACCACACACCCTATATCGTTTCTAATAGTTGTGCCACTCCTGCGAACTGAAGATGCCTTAGACATGTCAAGTATGATGTGTTCTGTCTGTGGCTGATGCCATCTTTTTTGCCCCATTGGAACTGTCCTCCTTTTGCGAACCAAAAAAAGAGGCTGCATCACTTCTTCCTTGCTTGTTATATGTATGGTCTTTTTGGTGTTTTGGCCACTTTTTTTTTTTTCTTTTATTGTTCGAGTGTGACTTCATTTGTTGCTTCACTATTTCTGATTTGGTTGTCAGGAGTATCTTCTCCCTAAGTGTGATCTATTGTCCACCTCAGTCGTTTTTTCCTGCCTTGTATTAGATGCTCAATGACATCAACATTGTATGATCTTTCGTGCTGTTTTGTTTTATAAGTTCTCTTGCTCGAGTATTATTGCTCTCTACCTTCTTTTTCAAAGATGTGGATATGAAGGAGAAGAAGACTGCTTCAACATTGCAGCGAATCTTGGTGAACTGTGGAGCCCAGGTGCTTTTAACTTTTATAATTGTTCTTACTAACATTTTAAGTCCCTTTTGGTTCATCATTTGATTTATCTGCATCACAACCTTCTTCACCAAAAGGAGTTCTCTACTTGCAGCAGGGTGGGATTTTCTCATGCTTCATTGATGTTACCATGAAATGGGAAATAGATTACAAGTATTTGTGTTAAGATTCCAAGGGGATAGTTTAGTTAGGTGCACTTTCATAGTGAGCTTTCTTCTGATATGAGTTGCCGTAGCTAGTATGATAATATTGTGCCTGAAATCTTAGTTGATATACTTGCATTGTGTGGAAACTCTTTGATTATAGAAGCCCAGACCAGCTTAAAATACAAAGAAAAACTAGCATGGTTTCTCTAGTGTGTGACTGTCTTTAGAATACTACCAAAAAGTTTTAAGTGTACCGCTACGTCTTGGGTTGGTTCAACCTCAATAAAGCACCTTTTGGGTTGGAATGGATGTAAATGTTGTGGTTTAAAGGTCCATAATCACCGTGTTAAAGTAATTCTACCTTGAATCGGCGTTCTCTTTAGGATGATGTGTACAACTTAAGTTGATGGGAAATGGCCTTGAATCCTTGTTGTGTGCAATTTTAACCTACTTTATGGATAGTTCAAAAACGTATGTATGGAGACTGTTGGTAATTGGTAAATTTTAATGCCCCCAAAGGATGGTCATGCATGCAGGGATGGAGTGAAAACAAAAGGTGAAGGATTTACTGAAAAAAGGCGAAAGAGGGCCAAAAAGTATTCATAAAATGCCTTATGATACAATAGAGTTTCAAATTTATTTTTGGAAGTAGGAGTTCATCTGAAAAAAACATCTTCTACATAGTGCAGAGTATTTGAGCTACTTCCAGATTAAAGAAAACCCTGCAGACATTGCAAAAATTGAACTTTGCTCAGTGGATTGTGCAGGCATATTTTATTACTCATTGTGGTTCTATTTCCTCTACACTTTGACATATTGGAAATAATCCGTGGATTCTTTTCTGGGTTTAATCGTAGAAAACAAGGTCATGGTTAGGAAGTTGTCGTAGAAAGAAGATGCAAAATTGCTGCGCAGGGAGAAAGTAGTGACTATTGAACTCTCAAAAGTTGCAAAATATGCAAGTGGAGAAATAAAGAGTACGTCTCCAAAAGAGGAGAATATGTCAATAATATGTATGAAGTTTAAGCCATGGAATATTGCCAGTCGCACACTCAAAAACCCATAATAATAAGTTAAGTACAGTTCTAGCATATAAAGTCTACTAGGACATCGAGGGGCCATGACCCACCTTGGCTATAGAATACCATGGTCTCTGTGGCCATCATGCTTAAGATTGTTTATACAACTAGTAACACCTTTGAGGGAGTTGTTCTGGAGAATTAAGTTGTCTCTTATTTCTCATTCAGTTGACACGTGTACCTGGATTAAGGTGCTTCTTTGTCAGCATGTGCTTTTATGATCTGACAGGCTAAAGAATATGGGAGTTGTGTTGCAGCAAGGATTCCAGAAGTTGAGCATGATATGTGTCTAAAAGAATTTATTGCTTTGAAGAACTGCATGCAGAATACGGTACTCATTTCCAGCCAAATAAGGCTGCACTGTATAGTACAGCTGTAGTTTGAAGTTCTTTTGTGTGCCTTTAATATGATTATGTTTTTCTACAGATTAAAGGAAAGAGTTGATATTCACCTTGACTTTTATGGAGCCATGTGCTAATAACCTCGAAATATGCACATGCTATTAAAAGTTCAGCTTAAAGCATCTGCGGTAGCGTAGGGCTTATACTTGTATCAATTAAGAATAAGGTAATTAAAGTGTATCCTTTTTGTCTATGTGAATTCTGATTTCTTTGTGCATTCTCCATCCCTAGTACAAAATACTAAATGACTTGTTGCCTCGTCCATTTCAATTTTAGCATGCGTAGCCTTTTGTGGTTGAGCAATTATCTTATCCAACTATGCCATCATTTTGAAGGCGACCAGCAAGGTGAGTGAATCATGTATAGTGAGGCATCTACTTCCCAGTCAAGTGCTGGCTCTAATGTATCTGGTGCTCTATCACACGTTTATATCAAGTATCCCCCCATAAGATGTGACATTCCTGAGTCAAAAGGCTTATTTTATGATGACGCAAACAAGCTACTTCTTTCTCCTACCTCTGATCAGGTGAATCTTCTGGAATGTTATTTGTAAACAGTAATTCATTGTGTTTAAAATGTGGAATTATTATTTCTTCTGTGGTTGACATTCTTGTTCTGATTTATTAAGGTGTATCATCTTGTGCAAATTTGTAGGTCTTGTCATGGAAGGTTGTACCCTTTGATCCTAATACAGTTCCTTCATCCGATCCTATAAGCGAAGGACCTGTGTTGTCTATACGGTACTCACTAGATGCTAAGGTTTTGGCTATCCAGCGATCTGATAATGAAATTCAATTCTGCAATAAAGAGACAAGGGAGACTTTCAGCCACAGATGTAGACCAGAGTCAGAGAGTATACTGGGATTTTTTTGGACTGATTGCTCGAGTTGTGACATTGTCTTGGTGAAGACCAGGTTAATGAGAAAAGGCTATTCTCAGAAATAAATTGTGGCTGAAACTTGAATAGATTTTATTCTCAAATCTCATGTTTCACTATTCTTGTGACTTTGTGAAGTTTGTTTTTATGTCAAGAATGTTGGTACTTTCAGTTTCTTGACTTTATGCATGCTCATCCAACTACTTGGCTGTTAGACATTAGCGTTATTACCTATTGCATTCATGAGAAGTTCCTTACCAACTAAGAAGGTGCTCGACCATATCGTCTACTTTTATAACACATCATTAGTGTGCACCTATTCTAGTTTGTCTAACTAGAAGGGTCCCGGCCTTCTAGATTAGCAGTCGACGCATTATATCCTGCTACTGAGACTTTTGTAGAGGAAAGTTGGCCATTGTTTGCTTAAATTAAATCCTTGATTTCTCTTTTTTAAGATATAAATATAATACATAGTCCCTAATCATAAGGTTGACCTTTTGGTAAGGTTGGTTCTGCAAACATAGTATCATAGCATGTGTGACCGTTGTTACGAGTTTGAGTCTTACGGCCTCTATTTATTTAGCACTTGGTATAAAAGTAACTGCACATGAGCCAACCCTTCAAGCCCAAAGACCATTTCAGTGAAAGGGCGTGTTAAAAATATGAATATAATTTGTGGGTCTTCTACCATAAAGTCGACCTTTTAGTAGATCAACACCTCTATTGCAAAATTTGCTACTAACAAGATAGAAAATTTCTCCCTAGTGAGGTTGGCCATAGGAAACCTTTTTTTTTTTTTTGCCATTGTTCATCTCTATTTGTAGGCTACATCATCTCCAGTGTCACAGAATGAATTCATGGAAAAAATATGATGTACAAAACTGGACCTGCGGAAGCTCCTGCTATTGCAAAAAGGATGGAGAGAGTACAGCTACTAGAAAAAGTTCATACGATAGGAATCAAATAAAGGGGACCTTTCACTGAATATGATCTCTGTTGATAGATTTCTAATTAATGATGGAGGCAGCCAGGTGTGGATAGGGGAAATCTGCACGTCAAAGACATTGCTCCCTCCTTTCTGTTAGTGAAAGGCCTTTTTTATGCTTTCTCTTTCCTCATGCTAGTTGGGTGCCCCTTCCCTTTACTTTCTTTGGTTCAAAGCTGGAATTGAACTGGATTCTCCGGTTGGTTTCCCAGCACAATTCACTTTAGTAATTTTTGTCGATGTGGATAACAACACGAGCCACGACGCAACGTTAAGTTGCTCCACTGGTGACTTGTTGGTCATGGGTTCGCGGGTTCTGGGTTTGAGGCATGGAATGCAAAGATTAACACCCACCCCTTACCCCTGTACTAGTCAGGGAGAGCTTGTGTACACCATTTGTTTGATATCAAGTATTGACCTCATGATAGCACGTGTTAGATTTGGTTACGAAGCCTCAAAAAAGTTGGATAAAGGATCCATATGAGCTGATAATTTCATGTACAGTTTTGTAGAGTCTCTGACATTGTAACTCATCCACTTTCACCCTTAAGATGCCTAACTTTACCTTGTCTATGATGGCTAGAGTACAATCGACCTCTTGATTTGTAATCTCGTTGCATAATATCTATGGTTCAGCCATACGTGATAAAACAATTATATGATGGATGTTTCCTCCTCCAATCCTTAATCCAAAGTATTGACAATGTTTAATGCTCTTCTCGTTTTCAGACATGAAGCCATGAAGGTAGCATTGACCTAATAGACACCATACAGCAATTTGTGAGCCAAAGGGTTACAAAAAAAAATGATGTTGCTTGAGCTATTTCATATTGTTTAAGTCTTGATCTCTATTCTAGTCCAATATTTACATGCGTGGATCGACAAAGTTTTGTTGTCTCGATCTGGAATAGAAAGATTAAATATTGTTATAGGAAAGTAATCTCACAATCAGTCTTGTCACATGGATGAAACTTGGTAGTTAGCCCTGATAGTTGTTTGTCGTATGGTTTGCTAGAAGTTCTCTTTTCAAGGTAGTCCTATGGATCTTTATTTGGCGTGTTCTTGATTCTGTGTGTTATTTCATTTTGAACATTGTGCTGCAGTGGTCTTGACTTGTTCTCTTATGATTCTGAGTTGCAAAAACTGCGGTTAGTGGAGTCAAAGAGGTTGAATGTCACTTGGTATACTTACACACATGAAAGTCGTTTAGTTCTTCTTGCTTCTGGATTGCAGTGCAAGAGTTTTGCAGGATTTCAGGTATTGAATTTCTTGCCATAAACCTCAGAACAATGTAATGCTTCTGTCTTTGCCAATTTATTGCACATCGGTTGAACTAAGTTGTTTATGGACTCTTCTATGAAAACGTTACCTAGTTTCAGTCATTCTTAAGAGTGCAAATTAGAGTTTTAGACCTAATTTTCCTATTCATTGTGAGATATTATTGGGAAAGCCACTGCATGATATGCACTAAGCTTCATTTGCAAGCCACTGTGTGATATGCAGTAAGCTTCATAGGGAAGGAGTCCTAAATGTACTTGTTGGTGTTATAAGAGATTTCATGAATCCATAATCCATATCCTCCAATTTGGGAATTTTTTTTCCCCTTCATTTTAGCACTGAGTGTTTTAGTTATTGGACTCCTATTTGCTTCTATTTTTTCCTTTATAAAAAATTTGCACCTAAAACTTCTGCATTATGCTAAATTACCTGGTTATCGTCAACTTTTGGTGTTTCTGTTGCTGCTTCTTTACAGTTCTGACTATTTTAGCCTCACTGTCTAGATGTATTAACTGATCT
Source organism: Dionaea muscipula (assembly GCA_028571145.1). NCBI lineage: Eukaryota > Viridiplantae > Streptophyta > Magnoliopsida > Caryophyllales > Droseraceae > Dionaea > Dionaea muscipula. Next base: position 10,296 of record JAOWBR010040747.1, read on the forward strand.
TTGGTTGTGTAGTAAGGCAGTGGCTTCAAAGGTCAAAGCTGCCTCATTATTTTAAATTTTTGAATCTTGGAATTTTAGACAGTTATTCCCTATTTTGTTTAGCTTTCATCTGTGGGAATTGTCCGCCTACCTAAGTTCGAGATGATGATGGCGAAGTCGGAGGTCAACAATAAGCCGGTATTAGCTGCTGAAGATATTCATATTATCACTGTGTAGGTTTTGTTGCTTTGTTAGACATTTCCTTTAAATATCTCTCTGTATATGTGCACTTATTTCTTACTGTTCTTTTTGTGGTTTGTGCCATATTCACAGCTATGGAAGGATATACTGCTTGCAAGTTGATAAAGTTGCGATGCTTCTCCACTGCTATCGATTTTACCGTGATGCTGTTGTGCCTCAGGTATTTTTGAATTGTCTCGATGTAGTTGCACCAGTTTCTTAATTTTGCAGCTTTCTTTAGTATATCCGCTTGTTATCGTTTGTCTTGATGTAGTTGTGCGTCAACTTTCTTTAGTACCTTGATGTAGAATTGTCATTGTCTTGTTGCTTTGTCTTGATGTGGTCAACAATAAGTGTGTTTCTCTCAGGGATGTTCCCATTTTGTTAATTTTCTTTTTGGGTGGAGGGGGTTAATTGATTTTTTTTGCTTTCTTCTCTCTTATCTCATAGTTCGAGGATTTGAATTTAATATCAAAATGATGTTTCCTCTCAGGGCTCTTTACCGATTTATTCCAGCAAGATTGCGGTGAGCGTGGTTGACAATGTGCTGCTTGTTCATCAAGTTGATGCTAAGGTTGTCATACTATATGACATATTTTCAGATTCCAGGGCTCCAATATCTGCTCCCCTTCCCCTTCTTCTGAGGGGTTACCCCAGATTTAAAGCCTTGCCTCCTAACCTTGCTGATAAAGATAATGCCAATGTGGAGGCAAAAGGGGCGAATTGTCAGGAACCAGCCCTTTATGGAGATGACTGGACCTTCCTCGTCCCTGACCTCATATGTGATACTGCTAATGGACTTCTGTGGAAATTCCATTTGGACTTGGAGGTGGTTATATTTTATATCTTTGTGTCATTTAATGCCAGCTGAAACTTTGACCAACATGTTCTTTTTATCTTTCAGGCTATATCTGCCAGTAGCTCAGAAGTGGCATCAGTTCTCGAATTTCTACAGCGTAGAAAATTGGAAACTACGAAGGTTATTTTTTCCTTATCAACTACTTTTTTTGTCCTTTTTTTTTCTTGTGCTCTTGCGGATGTGCCTATGGGAGGGTAGTGGCATGTTGAAAATTGCAGGTTGCTTTATCATTACCTTTGGGGCTAGTTTGATAGACGAGTTAGAGGGTGAGATAGGATTATTAATCCTATGGATCCTTTAACTTACTCTTAGGTTAGAAAAAAAATGCATAGGATTGTTTATCCCATGTGATTATTATAATCCTCTTTTTTTATGAGATTAGTAATACCATGAGATACTAAGTATTACTAATCTTATCCCAAGTTTTTTCATGTCAATGACCTATTTTACACATGATTTTTTATTTTATACCAAATATGTCCTCCAACTACCCACAAAGGGGATTATATTCCTTTTTTTTTAATTCTTTTTGAAAAATTGTATATTTAATTATGGAAACTAGAGGATGAATATTGGATACAAAATGAGATTTTTTTTTGCATAATGTTATAAAATGAGACATTTTTCCTTTTCTTGATATTACAAAATGAGACGTTTTTTCTTCTTTCATCATATTACCAAAAAGTATATATGAAAAAGTGAAATATACAAAATATTAGGAGTGAAAAAAAATTATGACAATTTCAATTAGATAAAATTATAACAATTGCAATTAGATAAAATTATGGTAATTTCACTAGATATTATGATTTTTTTTTTATTTGTGGGTAGTATGGTAAAATAAAATTATAATCCTATTGCTTGGTATTACAATCTGACATGCACTTGGGATTAGTAATTACAATCCCATGATTTAATCCGAATACAACCAATTATGCATTTGGGATTATACCCCTCACTACTAATCTCATCTTTTTATAATCATAGGCCATGTTTGATTGTAGGATTAAATTAGATTGGATAGATAATACTATGGATAAAAAGACAGATTGTGAAAGAAAGGATTAAATGTTTCACTATTAATCCAATCAAGGAGTTGTTTGATTACCTTGGATTAAACGTGAGATTATATTTTTTAGACAAAAATACAACTATATAGAATCAAAGTGACAATTCACAACGTATACCTATAACCCATCCAAACAAAAAAATTAAATGAGTCATGAGATAAGGGTAAAATGAGCCATTTTATTAGGTGAGATAACTAATACCTAAGAAAGGGTGATATTATTTATTCAATGATTTTGTAGGATAAGTGGGATGAGGGGATTAATAATCCAATATAATAAAAATCAATCAAACATACACTCTAGTTATACGGGATGGATTAATAGTGTAATCCGACATTTTATCCTCGAATCAAACGGAGTCTTATCTTAATCTCATCTTCTTATAATCCTATCTAATCGTACACAGTTATCAAACTAGTCCTTGGTGCCTAGTTAGGGACACTCAGGCTCTGATGTTTCAAATCAGCCTCTGTGGTTTCTAATTATCTGCTTTAGCTCGGCAGCTGTTGATGATGCCATTTTTGTTATGCAATATATATTAAGTGCAGTGACTTGGATGCAGAAAGTTCATTGGAATTTAGATATGATAGAATGAGAGCATTATCAAAGTGCTTTCCTGGTTTAACTCTGAAACTAATGGCCTTTCCTTTTCCTTTGTCCAGGCTAAACAATTGTGCTTGACTATAACCAGGACCATGATATTGGAACACAGGCCTGTGTCTGTTGTTGCTAGAGCAATGGATGTATTAATTAGTTCCTATTCTCTTGCAATTAAGAATGGTAGCTATCTTAAGGGAATGAAGGCTGAGAAGACTTCTGCTTCTGGTGATTTACATATTAGGAGTTCAATGATTGGTGGGGATGAACTCCTTGATGCTGGATCACGAGGAAAATCTTTGAGAACTGAGCTTTATATCACAGGTGACTCTGTTGATCACTCATCTACGTATTTGGCTTTGGATTCAGAGGAGGACAAGGTTAGTTTTGAGCCTTCCAAGGATGATTCCTGTGATTTCATTTCGCGAGTGGCTTTGTGTGGAATTCCTTTCTAATTGAATGCTGAAACTTCTGGTGCAAAGGTTCAGCTGTCCCATTTGCCAGGTTCAAGTAGTGCCTCACTGGATGCTAATGTTCTTGAGCAGCATGAATCTGAGATCAGTTCATCAGCCATTTCACCTGATGATATTTATCGCTTGGTGTTTGCTCACGCGGACGAAGAGATGGCAAGGGATCCTGCATATTTGGTTGCTATACTTGTTGAGTTTATTCGCAGGTTTGCAGTTCTGTATTTGTTTTTATTCAAAAGTTAGTTTCAAAGTAATAGTGGAGAAAGTCTGGTAAAATGATGTTGTTTCGTTGCCAGTGTCGGTGTGTCCTGAAACGACACAGATGCATATTCTAGTTATGAATTACTTTGTTATCCAAAAGTGTGATCTGGGTGGTTTGGTTGAGTGGCTTTTGGAGGAGGATGATATCTTTATTTTAATGTGGCCAAATCAAGCATTTGGGTGCTGATTGGTGTGTCAGTGCTTGTTGATGCCATGATTTAGTCTGGATGATGGAGGTAGGATCCTTGTGTCATATGTAACCAAAGCTGTTATTAAATTGCTCTGCTACTTGGTTTAGGACATCTTATTTTGATTTTCTTCCAGTGTTTGCAGCAGAAAAGTTCTTTATTTGGTTTCTCTCTGTTTCTGTCTTTATACCACTTCATGTTTCCAGTTTTGATCTTGTTTCTTTGTCTCTGCTATTGGCAGCGCAAATCTGGAAAGGATTAAAGTTTATCCAAATCTCCATGTACTGACAGTGCAACTTCTGGCACGCAGTGATCAATACGCAAAACTGGGGTCATTTATCATTAACAAGGTCATTTTTTTTAATCTCAGGCTCCAGGCTCAATTAATCAAAATGGGTTCTTGAGTTTAATTGCAGGGGTTTCATCTGAGTTAGGTGTTATTGCAGGTTATTGAACCTTCAAAGGAAGTTGCATATCAACTCCTTGAATCTGGTCGCCAGGATTTGCAGACAAGGAAGCTGGGGATTGATATGCTTAGGCACCTAGCACTACATCATGACTATATACTGTCACTGGTGCAAGACGGATACTATCTTGAAGCTCTACGGTATGCCCGTAAACAAAAGGTGCGGTGTAACTCTGTGGCTTGCTCTTTCTTTCTTTTCATTGCCCTTTATATTCTGTCTTGGTGTCAGGTGTGCTTTTGAATACCCAAACAACTCCCATGCTTCCATATATCTGCTTGTTTATTCACTTGACAACGCTAGTAACTGGTTGGTTGGTTGGCTGGCTGGCTAAATATTTGTGTTTAATCTTGTATGCTTTGTACTTGCAGGTTAACAGTATTAGACCATCATTGTTCCTTGAAGCGGCTTACTCTACCAATGACCCTCAGCACCTGGCTGCAGTGCTCAGATTCTTTTCAGATTTCGTCCCTGGCTTCAAAAGCACATCAGACTATATAGCTTACCGCGGGATATTGAGTGAGATGACTACTTCTATAACTGCTTTGGGCTGATGGATGGGGACTGAGATTGTACAGTCTTGTGTCTACTCTGAGATTGTGTTAAATTGGATGCAAGGAGATTCTACATTTGACCTCGGTATGCCGCTTACTGGCATTCGAAGGTAAATATTCCCTTTGAATAGTCTGGAGAGAAATTCTGTCGGCAATTGTTTTTGTGTGCTTTTTTGTGGGTTTGGTTTTCCTCAATTCCGCCCTTATTCCGCGGCCTCAGTGAAAAATATTAAACCAAATTATGTGATGAATCTAGTATCACATGGTTTCGGTCTATAAAAGACTTGACAAAATTTCACCCGCGCTAAATGCTCTAGTCGGATTTCCTGATCTGATCTAATACAAGATCTATATGGTTTTAATGGAACAATAGCATTTGATCAATGATATGCTCGCCGGTGTTAAAATTAAAAGCTGACATATTCTGGGATTTATCTTCAAATTGTCATTTTGAGCTTTGATTCCATGTACAATTAATGACAGGTTCTGTTACAGGACTTTAATGTAAGTCGTATAGAGATAATCCCATGATGCTCATGAATATTATAAAGTTATGATGCATTCATTGCTATATACCAACTACAATTTTATCCACTCATTAGACGGATAAAGTAAACGATCAATTAAAATGAGTCAATTTTAACAGTAAACGATCAATTAAAATGAGTCAATATATATATTAGGTACGCTTCTTTTTTCTTTTTTCTTTTTGATAAAAGTATTAGATACGCTTCTTAATTTGTAGTGGATCGACTAATTGTCTTTCTACTGCGTTATGAATATATATGTCTCATTCCTTTTTTCAATCTCAAACGAATAATTTTCTCTCGTCAAGAAAGTGGTTAAAAATTAGAGG
>JAOWBR010040858.1:0-12094 GCA_028571145.1 Dionaea muscipula
TGAACCTTGCTAGTCCCTAGCAAGCTAACATGAAAAGAAAGAATAATCATAAAGTGCGACAACCCCTACATATTCCAGTTCAACCAGTCATAAATCTCAAATAGAAAATGGGTAACCGCAACTAGTAGGACAAAAACAACCACGGATTGTGTGTGTGTGCATCAAGGCCTTTACCAACATACCACAAACCCAAGCAATTGTATCCAGCTAATAAATCTAGCTTAAGTCCAACTCCATAACTCACAACTAAAATAAATATATCAATATGGACAGGTGATCACTCATGGAGTTGACAAAAACAGAGCACGCAAGGAAAATGTTTTCCTAAATTAGGTGGCAGGCCTACATTGAACAAATGATAGAAACTAAGATAGGAAGACTACAAACAATCTTACCCAAACCATGCTTGAGATTAGAAAAACAATGCAATAGGGTGATCATTTGTGACTCAGAAAATATAGAGATGAACAAGTGAAGAAAGTATGAAAAGACGGTATCCAAAGCAAGCATAGAATGTCTGGAAAACCTTCACAAGGAAAAAACACTTCTCATGCAAAGCTCATACACAAACATCTCAAAACCTTCTTAATTTTTTTTTACTTTTCTCCTTTTCGTCCACTACAGGCCATTCTTTTCTTTTGAAACTACTTTCTTTCTTTCTTTTCTTCTTCAAGGCCTCTTTTTTTTATTCTTTCCTTAAAAAATTTTCCTCTTTTTTCATCTTTGTTCGTTTTTTGTTTTCATTTCCCCCTTTTTGTTCCCCCTTTCATGTCTCTCTTTTTTTCTTTTTTGTACAAATTTTACAAACCGACTTGGAGCATTTTAAGATGGGCAGATAAATCCGCAGGCTTAACTCCAAGTTAAAAAAAACAATTAGTGCATAGAAAAAGCGTAATACGTGTTTGGCTCAACGTGGGTATAAACGCGAGAAATGCATAGAAAAATATCTGAAGCTCAAATTTAAATGAAGAGATAGCATTGTCATTCTTCATCTCTTAAGCATAACCACAATCTTACCACGAGACCCAGTCCCTTACTAGTTCCAGCTCATAAGTGTAATACAGGCAGTCACCTTCCTCTAATTTTTGTGGCACACACCTTTCTCTTCTATCACTCAGAAAAACTTATGCTAAAAATTATTCCCTAGATACACATGCTTCAACCGTCTTACCACATGACTTGAATAAAGTGCACAAATAATTTCATGGAAGTTCAGGCCAAAAACTAGTGTAAGCTAGTCAAATTTCTAGAGAAGTTATGACAGGAAGAACTGTACTAATGCAAGAACGTCCATACCACATAGCTTACTCAATCCTCATGCAAACAGGCTAGAAAATAACAAGGCAAGTGACAATGAAACACAAGCTAAAATTTTTTAAAAGAGGTGACATTAAAATTTAAACAGGTCCACTCCCCCTAACTAAATCTCGAAATGTCCTCATGAGAGAGTAGAAAGAAAGGACTTGGAAGCAGCAAAGGGTCCTGTGGTCCATGCAAAATGTCCTGCTAATAAAACAGATGCAAAACAACAAAAGAAAAAACAGCAAAACAGAGTCCAAACGAAAATAACAAAATGCAAAATGTTCAGGACAAGAATTAAGTCTAAAATCCAACTAAAACAACTAAAATGGAAATGAAAATGTCTTCGGAAAACTCCATCATCTGCCCAGGTCCTTCTGAATCTCTCCTTCGTTTCTGTCCCTGCCAGTTGGCAGATTGCTATCCCTGCCGACTAGCAGGAGTGACCTCTTCTATCTTTACAGGAAACCCCAGAAGTAGCAGCAACAATGTCACTGGCTGACGCACGCAGGGAGGTGGAGCTCGGGCATCCTGATACCCTGTGGAAGCAGCCTAAAGGATCGTACAAGAAATATCTCGGCTTCCCATGCCCCCCAACTTATGCCTACTTGTAACAATGTTAGTGCCAAATGAAAGAGAGAAACAACAGAAATACCAGACAAGCAACAGAGTAGCCAAGCAAGACAAGTCGACGTAACACTAAAACTACGAAAATAGGAAAGGTGCGTACATACAAGAAGACTAATTCCGTTCATCTCATCACTATCCCTTGGGTGGTTGGGCAGGTTGCCTAGGCAATTGCCCTTCCTCCCTCCTACTCAGCATGTTGGTAATATGACTAACCTCCGTCTCTAGCTTCGAAATAGCTTGAGTGTTCCTGCGCACTTGCTACTGGGTTTCAGTTAGACGCTTCAACATCTGGGTCTGGTCAGCCATCGCCTTCATCATTGCCGCCTCAAAAGGTGTTGATGTTGACAAAGGTAGCGGTGGCGGTGTTTAGGGTACCATTACATTCTGCGGCTGCTGCTGGGGCTACTGCCATGAAAAACCTGGATGATCTCTATAACACCCGAAACCGGGTGCTACCAGCGATAACCCGTGGGGTGAACCATAAGTCATTAAAGCCAAAAGGGCAAAACAAATACCAATCAAAATCTGAATCATGCGGAAGGAAAATCAAACCATCATGCTAGATATCACAAAAGTATATATATATATATACATACACACACACACACATCATGCTCCACAAGTCCCACCTCGGGAATCAAAACCATCAAACTCAACCATCGAGTCTAACAGAAAATCAGAGTACACCAAAACAACATGATATACAACGGAAAGAATCAAATAAGATCCTAAGAGGCCGTCACTGCTCCCCGCTGCATTCATCTATCAAAACAGGAGTCACCTGCCAAAATGAGTAGGGGTAAAATCCGTCAGCCATCAGTAGCTGGTGAGATAAAACATGGATAAATAGTAAACGGTAAAACCAAAACATGCATCTTCATGATCGTGCAATAACACTATAGAAATACTCAGTCCAACAGAGAGATAAACTCCCCCAATAAATCCAACGAAAACGTCTCTCCGGAAAGAAGACACGATGATAATGGATGAAATCTACCATATAAAATTTCACGAACCATAGGGATCCCTGAAACCTACACTTAACGTGCATTCCGGTATGGCCCCGCGAGCATGCAACATCAAGAGAGACTGTCCTAGTACTCCTTCCGCGAACAGAAAGACGTAAAGACGTTGTGACACCCGAAGGTGGTCTTGGTTTCCGTAAAGGGAAGAACTCCAAGGACTTGCCAAATCCTTATCACGAGTCCATATAACCACCAAAGGCCAGAAACCTGAAAACCAAAGCCTATAAGCCTGAAATGTCTACACTAATAAACTACCAAAGACCATAATTCCAAAATTGCCAAAGGCTATAAGCCTGAAAAGTCCATACTATTAAAACTGCAAAAGGCTATAAGCCTGAAAGTTCAATCTATTTGACACTCCGGGTAAAATCTCCAAGAGTGATCACCAAAGTCTCGAACAGAACCGGGTCAGAGAGGTCCAGCTAGAGAAAGATCCGGCTGGCTCGGGGGAGGAGTGTGCTTGAGAATTGATGACTTCGTTGGCCTGAAACTGACGAACAAACTCGTCAGAGGGCACCCTAAGGTGTTAGCTTGGGGAAACCGCTCCGATGCTTAAGTCAGCAGGTGAAGAAGAAGGAAAGGCCCCCTAGCAAGAGGAATTGAGCAAGGTCACCCGGGTAAGGATACCCGAGCAAGGTCGCCGGGCAAGGCTACCCGAGCAAGGCACCCGGGTAGGGTTCCAGGCAAAGACTTGGGACAACTTGGGGAGAGGATCTCGGGCAAGCAGTTCGGACAAGTGTACAGGGTAAGGATCCCGAGCAGGGGTCCGGGCAAAGGCTCCGAGCTAGCTAGGGGGAGAAGGGAAGCTAAAAGCAATAAATAAGGGTCTAGACAAGCGTACCTCAAATCTTGGGGGGTGCACCCATATTTATAGGCGTTGGGAGGGTGGAAAAATTACCAAAAGGACCCTACCCGGGCAAGGTACCCGAGCAGGGCTCCCGGGCAAGGCTACCCGGGCAAGGTACCTGAGTACCGAACTTCCTCTGTGTTGGTTGACCGAACGAGATCGCAATGCAGCAAGTCTACTGCCTTCGTTGGTAGTAATAAAAGATATTGAACCCAAAGGAATTATCCGTAACAATTGTTTACCAATTTCGTGGACTTAACTCAGTGAAGTGATCGTATTAAATGATTCTTGCAGAAAAGTAAATGCTCGGATTTAATTGGCAGTAAGTAAAAACGATTCTCAAGTGCAAATCCCCCACAACCAGAGCCACTCAACAACCAACTCAAGTACTATGAGTCAGGCAGTGAGGTAGGATTCGATCCTAAAGATTGCCAACCAACTTTCTCAGAATTAACCTGGAAGTGATAAGGTTATCCAAAGCTAGGAAGGGATAGGTTTGCAGTGCTTCTAAGAGGATGGAAAGTAGATGAAAAGCAGTAAACGCGATGGAAATAAAATGCTTGTATTGAAAATGGTTTGGTGAACACAATGGTTCAAATATGATCAACGGATCGTTTACACATTCTGGTCCACTCTGTCACAATGGGTTTGACGAGTATGGATCGACTCACCACTAAAACAGCCACTACCACTCTGTTTACTTTTCTCTCACTAGTGTCTTAGAAAGTGCGTAGATTCGAGTACTCGCATGGGAGTTCGATAAGTTGAAACATTGCAGCTTGATCACTATTTATAGCCTTCCAAGGAGGTGGAATTGCGTCTACATTCATCCTTATCCTCTGAGAAATTTGTGCACCAGCTCCACCAGAAGATCCCTTGAAAGTAGCCTTGAAAAGTGGAGGAAATCTTGGAGAATCTGGAACTGGAACAGCTTGGCCAGGTCAGCAAGGCGAGGCGACAAGTCTTCGTGGTGTCGACCCCTTCTGGCGTCAGGCATGAATAAGCCTCGTCATGATCTCAGTAACTGAATATCACCATGGCGTCAAGGTCTCCTATCTTGAGAAGGACGTCTCCAAAATCAGATAGGGCACCATGGATCATCTTCTAAACATCAAATAAGACCTTTGATTAATCGGGCTTCAATGTGTGAATCGTGGATAAGGAGATAGGAACAACTGCCGCCACCGGGTAATAGTTCAGTAGCAGCGTCATTGAGCCTGAGGCGACAGGTCTTCCTCCAAGGAGTATAAGAGATCCGATGGATGATTTAACCCCATGGATAGCTTCAACGGATCAAATGTACATGATTGGAACTCGGATCATCGTCGTTGAATTCTTCGTTTACAAGTTAGGACAAGGTGGCGCCACGGCTTGGTGAGACCAATCAGCTCCGTGGCGCCAGATTCTTCTCCAGAGCATCTCCGTTATTAAATGAGAGTTAAGGCCTCACAGAATGTATTCTTGGGTTGAATAAAGGCCATATGTGCTGGAGATGACAAGGCTAAACTCTCAAATCTCGAGTTATGGATGACTGGCGCCATGTTTCAGTAAGGCTTGACGCTCCATGGCGTCAGTTGAATAGATAGAGAGATTCAAAACTCCTCTGGACTTCATGCTTCATGGGCCATCTTGTAAGGTTATATAAGACACAATGGAAGTCTTGTCTTCAGGATCAACCTTCAAGAAGGTATATGGTGCCATGTCCTAACTTAAGCTGCTTTTCCACCCTTTGCTCTAGTGATGGTGTTGTCTTACTTAGATTCCTCCAAATGATGTGAATCCTGAGAAATACTAGAAAAGAGGTATAGATCATACCAAAATAAGATAAACATGGGACTTAGCATAAGTAAAAGGTAAGGTAATGTAGCCATTTCACGGCTACATTATTTTGGCGAGGAAATCTTAATCGTCCAACACTGGTGAGATCTGATGGTGGGAAATCATTGGCTTTAATTTTGACTATATATCCTATGTGTGTGTGTGTGTGTGTGTCTATATATATATATATATATATATATATATATAGGGGACGGATCCGTGGACATATTTTTTGGCACACTTTTTGATACACTTTTTTCTGAAATGTTTTGAGACGATCCGGAATGGTGAATGCGTTTAAAATATGTTTTTAAGGGCGTTTGAAAGAAATCGTCGAAAAAACATATCGGGAAGGTCTCCATTCGAAAGTTTTTCGGGCTGATTTGGGTCGATTTTAGCACTTTAAAGGAACTATCGGATCCAAAATAATTTTGGACGATCCGATCCATTGGATGTGTTCAAAATGACCTAAAAATGATTGTATTAACCCCTCGGGTTATGGTAGGGTTGATTCTACCCTAATATATTCAGGTTTCTATAGGGTTTTTATTTTTTCGGCGTTTTTTCTTATTAGAGTTAATGGATTAACACATCGAGTTCCAGTATGGTTTCTTTTACACTCATAAAATCATATTTTGAACACATCTAGTAGTTCGGATTGTCTCAAATTATTCCCGAAAAAGTTGTGTAGCATATATTGAAATCGGCCCAAATCATACCGAAAAACATTTGGATGGACCCCTTCCCGATATTTTTTTTCGACGATTTCTCTCTTACACCCTTAAAAATATATTTTAAATGCATCCACCATTTCGGATCGTCTCTAAACATTGCATAAAAAAAATGTAAAAAAAGTGTGTCAAAAAGTGTGTCAAAAAATGTGTCCATGGATCCTTCCCCAAAGTGTGTAAACTGCACTATGAGATAATGGTGTTTGACGGACCGTTATCACCATATAATAATCGAATCAACGAATCACATCAATTTTAAAATCAGTGAATAAAGTAATTGGATTCAAATAATTAACCTATAATATCATACTTGACATCCAATATTAAGGAAATGATCATATTTAATTTTCTAAATTAATTGAATTGTTCTGATACAATATAAAACTAGCGATTGTCCGTATCTTCGGCACGATGAGTTTTCCACTCTCTTACTAATTTATAATATAAATGATAAATTATATAGTAAAAAATTTATAATAATAACATGTTTGGGGGATTGCTCTGCATTTAGAACCCGAAGGTGTTTTCGGTTGAAGGATGTGTCAGGTCCAGGTCAACAATACTGCTGGCTGGGAGGATGTTTGTAAGTTTTCCGTGCACTGTGATCAACGTCTATGCACCGTGCTCGTCTGTTGCAAGGAAAAATTTATGGAATACCATCATATGCTGGAAAGATCATTTTCCGCGTCCATGGTGCGTAGGAGACGACTTTAATGAAGTACGTTCTATCGGTAAGAGACGTGGTTGCCTTCGACACGACTCATCCATGCAGGATTTTAATGAGTTCATAACTTCTATGGAGCTGATGGATCTGCCGATGTTAGGAAGAAAGTATACTTGGTGCAATTCGGTAGGAGGAAAATGGAGCAGACTAGACAGATTCTTAGTTCACGCTGAGTGGCTTCAAAAGCTGGTGTGCAAACAATGGGGGCTGCCTAGGTTTATCTGATCACTGTCCGGTTTTATTAGCAAAGGATGATAGGGATTGGGGCCTAAGACCTTTTCGGTTTCTGAACGCATGGATGCATCACAAACAGTTTACGAAAACGGTTTCAGAAAGCTAGCAGCGCAGTAATGCTCACAGGTGGGCTGGTTTTCGTCTGTTCAAAAAATTGCACAGTCTCAGAAAGGACCTTCAGATCTGGAACAAAGAGGTCTACGGTAACATAGACAAGAATATTTTGACAGTGGAAGCACAGATTCAGAAGTGGGAATTAGTGTCAGAGGAGAGAGATCTTGTTAGCTCAGAAGTGGATCACTTGATTTCCCTTAAGACCGAAAGGCAAAAATTACAGTTGGCTTAATTTGGAAAGAACGTGGCTTCAAAAGTCTCGGGTTAAATGGCAGTTGGAAGGTGATAAAAATACTTGTTTTTTTCATTTGTTGCTACTTTCAGACAGCAAGTGAATGCACTAAACTCCATCCAGATGGACAGGAAATTAGTAGAGGATCAAGTTCAGATGAAGTGTGGGATTCAGGCCTTCTATACCCACTGTTTTCATGAACCTTGGAAGAGCATACCCTTCTTTGCAGCACCTCTGGGGCCTTTATTAGATAGCCCGGTTGCAGCAGAACTTGAAGTAGCATTTACGGAAGAGGAAGTGCGGGCAACAGTTAATAGCTGCGAGGGAGACAAAGCTCCGGGTCCCGATGGTTTTAATATGGCATTTTTTAAAAAGTACTGGGGTGTAGTCAAGAACGAGATCATGGAATTTTTTAGCGAGTTCTTTTCGAATGCAAAAATTACAAGAGCCCTCAGAACATTTTTTATCACTTTAATTCCGAAAGGAGAGAATCCTGTAACTTTGAAAGAATATCGGCCAATCAGCTTGATAGGCAGTGTGTATAAAATTTTGGCTAAAGTCCTTGTGGCTAGACTAAAGCGCTGTGTCCATTTAATTGTTGGGGAAGTTCAAGCTACATTTGTTGGGAGACGGAACATTTTGGACGGAGTTCTTATAGCCAGTGAAATCATTAATTAGCTAAAAGCTAAAAGGAAACCTGGGGTCATAGTAAAGTTGGATTTTGAGAAGGCCTATGACAGTGTCAATTGGCAGTATCTCTTAAATATGATGAGATTGATGGGGTTTGGATGTCGGTGGCTGCGGTGGATGACGGTGTGTGTAACTTCGGCATCATTCTCGGTTTTAGTCAATGGATCCCCTATAGGTACTGTTCAAATGGAAAGGGGCTTGAGCCAAGGTGATCCTCTATCACACTTCCTATTTATCATTGCAGCAGAAGGTCTGAACTGGATGATCAATAAAACAAAGGATTTGGGGTTAATTAAATGGATACAAATTGGTCCAGGGAGGATGCGGGCGACGCATCTCGAGTTTGCCGATGACACTATCATTTTCTGCGAGGACGATTTGTCGGAGGTCTAAAATTTTAGGCTCATTCTAAGGTGCTTCGAGGTTATGCCAGGTCTCCGGGTGAATTTTCAAAAAAGTGCGATCGGCAGGGTGGGTGTTTCAAACGACAGAATTATTAGATTGGCGGAAGTGCTTCATTGTCAGGTCCAACCATTACCTTTTAAATACCTTGGTGTCCCGTTGGGGGCGAACCCCAGACTCAAGCAAACATGGAGGCCAGTTATAGATCGGTGCCATAAGAGGCTGGCAGGTTGGAAACGAAAATATCTTTCTATGGGTGGTCGATTAACGTTGGTAAATGCTATCTTGAGTTGCCTACCAACATATTACATTTCCGTTTTTAAGCTACCCATCGGCGTGGCATGGGAAATTGATAAGATCAGGGCTAGCTTTCTGTGGGGAGATTCTGTTGAGCACAGGAAAATGCATATGATTAAGTGGAAAAATACGTTAAGAGACAAGAAATCGGGAAGCCTGGGGGTAAAGGATCTGAGCACAATGAACGAGTGTTTACTTCTGAAATGGGTTTGGCGTTTTGGCCAATTAAGATCGAGAGGCATTGTGGAGAAGAGTGATATGCGAAATTTATAAGATTAACGATAGGGATTGGTTCCCGAGTGAGGGAGTGCACAGGGGCGGGCTGACCACACTTTGGAAGGACATTATGCATATCCGTCAGAGGAGACCGGATTTGTGGGATTTTTTATTCAAAACACGGGGCTCACGATTGGTAATGGACGCTCTATACGCTTCTGGCATGATAGGTGGTTCGGTGATAGTCCCTTGAAATTAAAGTATCCCAGAGCTTTTGCTGTGGCCGGCGATGGTAACGAATCTTTAGCCCAGGTTGTTCAGGAAGGACAGAATGGTGTGTCTTGGGTTTTGAGCACGAGGGTTGATCCTCGGTCGAGGCATCAGTCTCAAATTCAGGTGATGATCGCCTTCCTTGGTAATCCTCCTACGCTGAGGGCATCGCACGATACCATTAGATGGTAGGGGGGTTCGAACGGGTGCTTCTCTGTCAAAGACGTTTATGGCTGATCCACGGGCAGAAATGGTCCATGGAATGATGGGTTGAAAATAGTATGGAATGGAGTTATTCCACCAAGAGTACAATTATTTGGTTGGATGGCTTGGCACGGGTGTGTTAAGTCGGAAGCTTGGTTAGCTGCAAAAGGTGTGATAGGGGAGGTCAAAGGTTGTGTGATGTGCGGCCTGGAGGAAGAAACCACAGACCATATGTTATTGCACTGCAGGGAGGTTTGGATGGTGTGGTCCAACTGTTTGAGTTGGTGGGGATTTTGTTGGGCTATTCCATGGTCGATCTTAAGCGTCCTAAAGAGCTGGAAAGGATTTAAGGTAAAGAGGCGACTCCGACCTATGTGGAATGCAGTTCCCGGAATCATTCTGTGGTTTGTTTGGAGGCGAAGGAACACAGCCCGGTTCTCAAACATCATGTCAGGATGGGAGGAGACGGTTGAGTTGATTAAGTTCAAATGTGCTTTGTGGTTCCATTCTAGTCTTCATAAATGCCAGCTTAATGTTGGTGACCTGATTTATCATCTGGATGGATTTATTGCCAATAATCTCTAGGGGATCCGAGGTGTGTTTACTGGTAAGGATTGTACTCCGTGTTTGGGATTACCCATTGGGGAGGTGCTCGGTTACCTCTATTTGAATGGCATCCGGGGCAGTCATACTGTGGCTCAGCACTTGCTGACCTGCCTCTTTGTCGCCCTCTCCATTCTTGTTTCCTTCCTTCTTTTCTTGCATCTTCACTGGATGACGCCCTTCTGTCCCTTTTCTTTCTTGTGTCAGCATGAGTGGTTGCGGCTGGGGTGAGTGTGTTGTGTTTGAGGGAGTTTCGCGGATCATTTAGACCTGCACGGTTATGCATTTTGTCGTCCCCTTGTCGTTTTGTCGCCCTTCTGGTGTTTGGTACGTCGCCCTGGTCTTTTTGTTGTTTTTGTCGTCTTTGGCCCTACATGGTTTTCTTATTTTTTTGGTCATGGTTGCTGGCTGTTTTTTTTCTTGTTGAGTCAGCTGCTGGGGTCGGGTTTCCTTAGAGGGGTTGAGCGTTCCTCTGAGTGTTATTGAGGGTATAGTGTCATCGGAGGTTGTTCACGGCGAGGACGGGCTTTGGTGAGGGTGTCATGGGTGTGTGAGGCTGTGTATGGGTGTTCTAGTCCACGTGCCTTAGAGGGAGCCATCGAAGGGCGCGCATTGTGAGTTTTGAGCGAGGGGAGGGCGTTTTTTATGTGATCACTGCGATGATGGGTTGGGCTCGGGATGTTTTGACAGGTCACTTGTTTTCATATTTTGGATTTTGGGGCGATATTGTGGGATCACCTGATCCTGTGTCATTGATCTCTTTCGATGCATATACGTGGTTTTGGGGTCGGGGCTTCTCTTTACTGGGTTTGAGTGATTTTGAGTGATCATGAGGGTTTGGTGCCACCGGAGGTTGTTCACGGTAAGGTTGGACGTTGGTGAGGGAGTCATGGATGTGTAAGGAGTTGAGCGGGAGATTTCTCTGTTTTCTCTGTGAGGGAGTCACTGGAGGGTGGCCATCGTAAGAGTTGCGGGTCGGGGAGGGTGTCTTTGATGGGTGAGTTTAGGGGGCTAGGCTTGGAGTGAGTTTGGTCTGGTTTTTTCAATTCTTGGTTTTCTTGTTATGGGACTTCTGTTCATAAGTGCCAGTGCGATCAGACCTGCACGGTTTTTCTGAGATTGGCGAGGGGTCGGGGTATTCTCTTTACTGGGTTGGAGTGATTTTGAGCGACCATGAGGGTTTGATGCCATCGGAGGTTGTTCACGGTAAGATTGGACGTTGGTGAGGGAGTCATGGATGTGTGAGGAGTTGAGCGGGAGATTTCTCAGTTTCCTCTGCGAGGGAGTCACTGGAGGGTGCTCATCGTAAGATTTGCGGGTCGGGGAGGGTGTCATTGATGGGTGAGTATGGGGGCTAGGCTTGGAGTGAGTTTTGGTCTAGTTTGTTCAGTTCCTGGTCTTCTTGGTATGGGACTTCTGTTCATGAGTGCCAGTGCGATCAGTGCATATTGGTTTTTTCTGAGATTGGCGAGATAGTCAGGAGGCCTTCATCATGAACCGGATCAGGGTGCCGTCTTCTGTGTGCGTTCTTTCATTTTCTTTTAACTTGAATTCATGGCGGTTCATGGGTGGGATGATGAATATTGTCTCATTGCTTGTGGGTCTGATTGTGCGGTGTTTCGGTTGCGATAGCTGTTGCCGCATATCTTGCTGCTTTGGTTTTGAGCTCCATCTTTTTTGGTACCAAGTTCCTCGTATTCTCAGGCTGAGGTTGACATTGAGATAAGCTTGGTGGAGATCTCCTTTTGCTTCCTGATG
>JAOWBR010040969.1:0-15821 GCA_028571145.1 Dionaea muscipula
CTGTTTTATGTATTTTATGTGTTTATTTCATGGTTTTATAGGTGGGACTATATGCTTTGAGGCTTGATGATCCGCGAGCGCATACAACAAGTTTAATATTTGATTTATAGGGTTCGGGTCTTGTCTGGCCGCGTCTGCAACTCCAAAAGCAAGGAACATGACCGTGTTCTAGAGAACAAGGTCGTGTGACTAGACACTGTAGTTTCACCTAGTGACACACCCGTGTCTAGGCCCTGTCTTGAATTCTATAAATGCACAGCCTCTGCAGACGATCAATCTCTCTCCCACTTTGGCCAAAAATTATAATAATATATCCTACTTCTATTACAGAGGAAAAAATTCGCTGGAAAAAGTTCGTTGGGAAAAGTTTGTTGGAAAAAATTCGCCGTAAAAACTTATCCACTGTATGGGGGATATACAATATCATGGAGGGTGTTATGCCTAAAAAAAATACTCCGTGGACATTCCACGTGGATAACGATTTCGTCAGATATGTGGACGCGTGAAGAGGCGTGTAGTTGAAGGTGGGAGTGTGAGGGTCAAAGACCGGTCAATACTCTATAAGACTGGTTATACGCCTCTTGACAGTATACCTCTCGAGGGTATACACCTCTGGACGATATACATATCGATGATATATTTCGCATGGGTAGCAGGATCGTTAGACATGTGGCATGAACGGGTTTTGCCGGCCAGCTCGGGAGCATATCCGAATCACAACGTAATACCCCTTCGAGAAGTGATACCCCGACGAGAAGTGATACCCCAATGAGAAGGCATCCCAAACAAAAATTTACGAAGGTATACCTCTTGGAGATGTCATCTTCTTCCGAAGGAACTCAGAGAATCCAGTAATCCGGGAATCTCCTAGGACCAGCCAACCTCTACCAAGGTCGATCATGGACCGGCTAGCTTGCTCCAAGGCCATTCATGGCCGGCCACAGACGGTCGTAGATCGACCAAACTTTCGAGAAGATACGTGCCTTTCTGGGTATGCGCCTATGTTTCACCTAAATCTCTATCGAAGACCCCTACGAGGGAGAATTTTTCGGAGAGAAATATGAACGCACGGAGATGGGCCGGACGCTAACTCAGCCCAAGTCCACAAGAATGGGCCAAAGCCTAATGGATATTTCGGGGGCATTGCGGAATGTTCCCTAATAAAAGTTGAGGGTGACACGGTCATTTCGCAAGTGCCTCCCCCCAGCTCTATAAATAGAGCTCCTGGCCCTCTCAGTGTGGTACGTCTAACTTGGCTGAGAACTCTCTAACTCAAGTATTCAGATCCATTCATCTGAAACATATCTGACTTGAGCATCAGAGGAGTATTCTCGAGGTGTCAACCTCGGGACCCTCTAACGTAGAGTTCGCTGCGTGCACAGGTGGTGGACAGATGGCACTCGGGACGCGTCCACGTCATCACTTCTAGAAAGGGATTATAACATTTGGCGTCGTTTATGAGAAACGTAACAAGAAGCTACATTTCTAAATAATCTTCTAGACATGGACGTGAGAGGAAAAGGAGTTGCACCATCAAACTCTCAATCCCCCGAGAACCATCATCCTGACAACCCTCCGGCGAGAGAGGGCAGTGAAGTCGAACAAGAGGAGTAAACTGCCACGAACATAGAAAACCACCAAGGACCTAGCGAAGACGAGCCCGTCATCCGGGTAGAACTCCCGACAACTTGCAGAGTTATTCATGGAGGGTGTAAACCAGATCTTGGCGGCTCGTTACTCTGGTGTGCCCACCACAATGCCGCTCGACATGGTAGGCCGTTATGCCACTATAGCTGGATCTTCCACCGAACGGAGGAACAGGCAAGGACATCGGCGATCAAAGCCATGTAGAGGTTCAAGCAGAGCAACGCGAAGAGGAACAAGAGTGGTTATATGTACGTTTAAAGCAAGATCGTCTTCCTCATCAGATCTGGTTGACTCAAATAGAAACACTCTGAGTAAA
Organism: Dionaea muscipula; assembly: GCA_028571145.1. Taxonomy (NCBI): domain Eukaryota; kingdom Viridiplantae; phylum Streptophyta; class Magnoliopsida; order Caryophyllales; family Droseraceae; genus Dionaea; species Dionaea muscipula. The sequence continues at coordinate 1,964 of JAOWBR010040969.1, forward strand.
GAAGGTGATGACACTAACACTCGCAAGACTAACAAGGGGAAGTAGCAACGTTCAACGTCTCACCGACAAGGTGAAGGATCTCACTTACGAGTCTCAATCTCGAGGGATCGTAGGCCATGAAGAAAAGAAAGGTCCGGACGAACAACTCAACCCTTCACCAGGGAAGTAATGGAGGACTATTGCTCAGACCAAGTTTGACTCCCGTCCTTGGATTCCTATTATGGAACCGAAAATCCGAAAGATCATCTCAACCACTACGAGAGCTGAATGAGCCTTCTAAACTTCTTAGATGGACTAATGTGCAGAGCCTTCCATGCAACATTCAAGGGAGCGGCCAGAAGATGGTTCCACCGAATCCTGCCAGACTCTATCTCCAACTTTGAAAAATTTAGGGATAAATTTATCGCGTAATTCGCCAACTCCTCAGTCTTAACCAAATTTGTTCCTAAGTTGTTCGATGTGAATCAAACGGCAAATGAGACCCTTCTGGACTTCATGTCTCAATTCAGTAGTGCGTACGTAGAATTCCCAGGCGTGGGAAAGGATGTCGTCACCGTGGTTATCATGACCAGGCTCCAGCCCTGACCTTTCAGGGATGACATGTCAATGCATATGCTAAAAACCTTTGATAGACTTCTCCAAAGAGCAAAAAGGTACATGATATTGGAAGATCTAAATGATAACTTTCGAGGAGAATCAAGTCACGAGCTCAAAACACGGGTCACTCAGGTTCAGGAGACAACTAATGGAGACTCCAGCCTAATCACTCAAAGAAACCCTCGAGAAGCAGAAGAGCTGGGGGGGCCAAAATAATTTTTGGACTATCAAGAGTCGAAAAAGAAGTCAAAGTTAGAACCTAAATACAAATTCTGGAAGCGACGAAGCCACCAATTAGGATATCTGAAGAGCTCCACTCGGACACCTACCAATCCATTGCCTTAGATGGATGAGATATTGCCAAGACTTAGAATGTTAAGTACCTACGACGATACTACCAATAGCTCTTGATATGATTTAATTACTTATATTTTTCATGCACTTCATCATTTGTAATCCCGTACGTTTTTTCCGGAGTTTCACCAATCAATAAAATGCGGTTGCATCCATCCCAATCGTACATTATAAATCAAGTTCATAAGCACCTGACAACCTAACGGGATATAAGTCCTATGGCAGAAACTAGGCCGGGGACATGAGATTCACAACAACTAGTGGCAAATCGGGTTCTTAGATGACCGATAGCTCGAAAAAGTTTAAAACCGGTGGCACGAATCAGGTTGGGAACTTGATGTCTGCGCAATATTAAAACAAACGTAATCAGGTTCTTAGATGACTGATAGCCCGAAATGATTTAAAACCGGGGGCACAAATCAAGCTAGGAACTAGATGTTCAAGCGCTATGAAAGATTAAAGCAAGCACATAAGTTTTCGATAGCGAAGTCGAGCGTGCAAGCATTCGCCCACAGGCCACCACCGCCCTCAAACAAATCGACTAAAAGGCATGCTTACCAAGCATAAGTTGTGGCTAAAAGAGCATTGACGTATTTTTCGGTCACGAAACATTAAACTTCATGTCTTAACTCTTGATAGAGTACGCCAAGGAGTTAGGGGGATAAATGTTATACCCCAGAGAAATACTCCGCGGATATTCCACGTGGACAACGATTTCGTCAGACATGTGGAGGCGTGAAAAGGTGAGTAATCAGAGGTGGGTGTGCGAGGGTCAAAGACCGGTCGATACTCCACAAGACCGGTTATATGCCTCTCGACGATATACCTCTCAAGGGTATACACCTCTGGACGATATACATCTCGAGGATATATTTCGCATGGGTAGCAGGATCGTTAGACGCATGGCATGAACGGGTTTTGTCGGCCAACTCGGGAGCATATTCGGATGCAATGTGATACCCGAACGAGAAGTGATACCTCAACGAGAAGTGGTACCCCGACGAGAAGTGATACCCTAGCGAGAAATGATACCCAGCGAGAAGGCATCCTAGACGAAAATTTACGAAGGTATACCTCTTAGAGATGTCATCTTCTTCCGAAGGAACTCGGAGAATCCGGCAAGCCGAGAGTCTACTAGGACCGGCCAACCTCCACCAAGGACGGTCATGGACCGGCCAGCTTGCTCCAAGGCCGTTCACGGCCAACCACAGACTGTCGTAGATCGACCGAACTTCTGAGAAGATACGTTCCTTTCTGGGTATACACCTACATTTCACCTAGATTTCTCTCGAAGACCCCTACGGGGGAGAATTTTTCGGAGAGAAATGTGAACGCACGGAGATGGGCCGGACGCTAACTCGGCCTAAGTCCACAAGAATGGGCCAAGGCCCTTAATAAAAGCTGAGGGCAACACGGTGATTTCATAAGTGTCTCCCCCAACTCTATAAATAGAGCTTCTGACCCTCTCATTCAGGTATATCCAACTCGACTGAAAACTCTCTAACTCAAGTATTCTTATCCATTAATCTGGAACATATCTGACTTGAGCATCAGAGGGGTATTCCTGAGGTACCAACCTCGAGTCCCTTTAACGTAGAGTTTGTTGTGTGCACAGGTGGTGATGGATCATAACAGAGGGTATTGTATATCCCATATTTTTAAAGAAAATAGAGCATGACAGAAATATAATCTAACATGCACAGTGAAATCAAACATGCACACTTAAATGGAGCATGGGGGAAATAAAATATATTTACTACATGCACAGTAAAATCAAACAGGGTCTTAGGGTGTATTTGATTTCTGGATTGAAATTAAAATTGGGGATAAATAATAATAGGGGATAAGAAGTGGGATAAGTACTGATGGAATAATGGGTTGGATAAATTATGTAATGTGTTGATTTTACAAACTTGTTTGTTTCGCGGATAAAATGGTTGGATAAAATTCGTCGAAAAAAGTTCGTCGGAAAAGTTTGCTAGAAAAAAATCGTCGAGAATAGTTTTTAGAAAAAAGTTCACCGGGAAAAATTCGCTGGGAAAAACTTGCCTGGAAAATTTCATTGGAAAAGGTTTATCGGGAAAAATTTGTCAGAAAAAATTCGTTGGAAAAAGTTCGTCAAAAAAAATTTGCCCGGAAAAATCCGTCGGAAAAATGGTGTATGGATATAGTTGGAAGTATGGAATAATATAGTCTTTTTATGACCAACCATTTCTCTCCGGCTGTATTCTCTTCCATCTTCCTTCTCTATATCTTTTAATAATTTTGTATCAATTTTCAATATACTTTTCATGGTATGGTGTTCTTTCTTTTAAGTGTCATTTTCCTTTCATTTGATAATAAATCCCTAAGAGCATCTCCAACAATACTCTCTATTTTTTTCTTAAAATTTGACTAAAACATACCTTCTCTATTTTAGGGAATCCCTATTTCAACAATTTATTCCAACAATACTCTCTATTCTTTCTTTATTCCATTTAAATATTATTTTATCATAAATATTTATTTGAATAACCATTTATTAAAATCAAAAGAAAATAAAATTTGAATAAAATAATAATTAATATAAAACCTTTGAGAAGTAAATAGTAGCTCCTTAAAAATAGGGAGCCTCTATTCACATTCCTTATAATAGGAAGCCATATAGAGAAGTTGTTGGAGACAATTTTTTACTAAAACTCTCTATTTTTTAGCTAAGGAAAGAGGATATGGGCTTTGTTGGAGATACCCTTATATAACAAAATGCCTTTGACACGTACCAAACAGAAAAAAGAAGGGCGGGCGGGCACTTGTAAGTGGGTGGGTGGTGGATCAAACTCTCTGTGTTGGATGTCTTTTGAGGAAATGGAAAAGTTTACTGAGGGAAGTCAATTTGCTTAGTCGTGAAGAAAATAAACACATGGCCATGGCCACCACTCCACCACCACCTTTACTATACTAACTTGGTTAAGTATTTTTCTCTCTTTCTTTTATTCTTTTCTTTCTCATGGGGATGTGTCCAAAATAGCTAGGGATGGATATTTGGGTCCAACACCCACGCCAGACCGGGTTCAAATAGGATGGGACGAGACGGGTCAAAATGTTCGTAAAACGTAAACGGGACAGGGCGGTTCGAGTCATAAAAAACAGTTCGATCCGTGTCGGGTCCGGATCCGGTCCGGATTCCGCTAAAAAATTGTTATATTTTTTAACAAAAAAAATGGTTTGGTCCGGGTCTCGGTTTGAGTCCGTGTAAAACGGTCCGGGTCCGAGTCCGTATAAAACGGTACAGGTCCTGTTAAAAGAAAATCTAATCCGGACCATTCCATCCCGTTGTATTTTGAAACGGATCAAGTCCGAGTTCGGATAATTTGAATTCGATCCGAACCGTGCCCAACCCTAGTCTAAACATAAGGAACAGAAAAAAGACAGACTAATACGACGAAGCGAGTGAACGCATTGATTTTAGAATTCAGGGGGGAAACCATAAATCATATGGATTGTTGATAAGAGGATAAAAATACTTTACTTTTATACTCAAACTCTTTCAAGTATGACAAACTCATCATATACCAAAGGGTCAAAAGGTCCGGAGTGTCCAAATGATCCAAAAGAGGCAAAAGAGACAAAAAAAAGTCCATAGGATCCAAAAAAAAAAGAGGCTCACAGTTGGACCCCACAATCCAGGATGGACCGTGCATGTGAGTTCCACGGGCCGCAAGCCGCAGACTGCACGTGGGTCCCACAGACCGCAGGTGGGTCCCACGACCCGAAGTGGGTCCCGCAGGTGGGACCCACGACCCGAGGTGGATCCCACACGTGGGTCCCACAGGCCGCAAGTGGGCCACACGGCTCGAAGTTGGTCTCGCAGGTGGGATCCACGACTCGCGGTGGACCCCGCACGTGGGTCCCATAGGCCGCAGGTGGACCCTACAGCCTGAAGTAGGTCCCGTAGGTAGGCCTCATGGCCCGACTGCACGTTGATCGTTGCCCGATAGGGAATGATAACTAACCGGTTTACATATTGGTTGATCAATACATGACTTCACTGGATAAGCGGCACGTGTCACGACTCATAAGTTGACACATTGTTCCACTTAGAAAACGACACGTGGCTCCACTCAGAAGACGACACGTGGCTCCACTCAGAAGTCGACACGTAACGGACTCAACCTTTATAAATACTCCCCTACTCTTTTGATTTCAGGATCCAGATTTCAGGGTATTCTCATATATCTATAAAATTTTCTATCTTTCAGGTCTCAAACTTTAGAGGTTAACTGACTTATGTATCGGAGGGGGACATTGAGGACGACCTTGAGACCTCTTTGACGAACTTCTTCTTGTGCATATCACACGCAGTGCAACTTGTGACTTGCGAGCTCCGAACTTCAACTGACGTGACGTACAGATTTTACGTAACAGGACGGGTGTTAACGTCACTGTGACACACAAAGTGACAACTGTATTTTCAGGTGTCAACAATTGTGTAAGGATCAAAGTCATTTTATGCGCACCTCGACTAATTGGGATTCAATCCCACCGGACGCTGACGTCCATGGCTCAACAGGATGTTTGTTCCTTAGGAGATTCGAATTTGAGACTTGGGAAAAATCTCCCACAAAAGGATAATAAAATCACATTTGATGTGTGTTTAGTTGAGTGTTGTTCAGCTTTTGTATCTCAGGGACTATTTTTAGCGCTCACAACCGCTCTAAACATGCGTTTTCTTGACTGCCCCACGATCAGGTTTTACTAATCGCTGAACACCACATTTTAACCATGTATTGACTACCCCCACGCATGTCTTTTTGGTCACGCTCGACCTTCGCACTATGCAAATAATGCATAACCGGTTAAGTTATCTTCATAGCTATATGCCTTACAATATAACCACAGGACATCCCAATTGAGGGTGCTTCTCCTTTGACTTCATCCAATCCTCACAATCACTCGTTCGTTGTTGTTTCTGAACGAAATTGTTTTCTCCTCATCGTTTATTCTGCCCTAATATCCCGTCAACACATGTATTACGCATAAACCACCCTCAAAATTACAATTAGATTAATATGAAAACAAACATATGGGCCAGCTTGTCAATAAAAAAGATTCAAAAAACTAAATAACATATATATTTTAATTATTATAACCCATCAATATATAGACAATTTGGGCCATTAGGTGCATGTGATATAGCCCATGAGCCAATATGACAGAATAGGCCCAATTTCTTAACCTAATAAGTCACACCTTTTTAATTTTTCAACTCATTGAACAAATTAATGATACAGTACAAAAGTGAGGATCTACTTATAGTCCTCTTTCATTGACGACCAGTATAAATTAATTTTAATTTGTTCGTTGGATTTGACAAATTAAAGACTTAGATTACATCTTGTATTATTATGTATTCCATTATTCCATTATCAATAATGTTACTAATTCACCCACTATCAATTAATCTCAGCCATTGATTTGTCAAATCTAACGGTTGTGAGAGGTCCACAAACAACTTCATATGTGATGGTCCGATCGTTGATGGAATATTGACACATATCCCTTCCCTTGTGGTCGGCGTGTCCAAGGAAGTTTGTTTATTGCCTCATCCCTCGTTGGAACGTTGTACACGTCCCTTCCTTTGTGGTTGGTGTGTTCAAGGTAGTTGGTTTGTCGGAGCGAAAGTTTTGTCCTATCTATAATATGAATAAAGATTAGAAATTACTTGTGTTTAGATACGGTGATACAATAAATAATTAAATTTTAAAAAATATACTCATGATCACGTATTTCTCACACATCCGATCATCCAATTTACACAATCACTCTATAATTAACTCTTAAAATACTGTCGTTTTGACTCATGACCGAGACCCGCTTATAGGACTCGTCAACAAACTAAATCCAATCCAAATAGAAGCATGACTTTAACGTAGTCTAAGCATGGGTAATGTGTCATGTATGTGTCTCAATTTTGTTAAATATCCCGATCCAACACATGAATCAGTACATAACCCGTCAATCCGTCATACACCCCCTCCTCCCCTTCGCCTTCCACCGAGAACTGCTAAATACACGACGTATTTAACTCAAACCATCACATGTTCGGTTTAATTGATCAAATTATTCGGTCAAACCGTTAAAAGTGATCAAACAGTTCGATCAAAATCCACCAAATCTTCAACCCATGAAAGAAACACGGAGAAGGATGATTTATATAAACTCGACATGTCATTAAGGAATGTCCAATGTGGAAACACAAAAAGAACAATGAGCAGAACACATTTCACTATAAAGATAAGGCTATGGTAGCTGCTGCCGAAACAACCGAACAAAAATAGTGGTGATATAAGTTGTCCGTGTGGTGCAAATAGAAGCTCACCCTCCCACCCCCATCACAACCCCCTGTATATTGCACTCGGTGCCGTCTCAGCTACCAAATCCGCTGGAAGTCGCTGAGAGAGGAAGTAGACGGCAACTGGGCGAGAGAAGGGCAAAATTTGAAATGCTCCGACGAGGAAGATTTCTATCTTTCCCTTTGGTTATTGGAGCTGTCATGTAAGTGCAATTTCGTATCATGCCCTGTCTCGACTCTGCTTTTTCCTCTTTCTTTTCCCTTCATCGGGTGGCTCAAATCCAAAATCCAAAGATTCCTGGGCTTGAATTTTCTTTCTTCTTTTAAATGGATCTTACGATCCTGGGAAACTCAAATTAGTTCGATGGGCTCTGTTGATATTGGCAGATTTCATATCGAGAGAGAGCAAACCCTAACTTGATCTCATTGGATTTCGCAGTATACTTTTGATTTGTTGGTTTTGTGCTGCTTTATGTATATGGGTCATGGATGTTTTGTGTGTGAAACCCGGTGGATTACTGAGGATGAAACTGGGTGTGCTTTGCATAATGGGTAGCCAGTAGCCAACTTTATAGAATCATTGTACATTGAAGTCCAATGAAGGCATTCAATAGATGTATCTTCTTTTTGAAATCCATGTCGTCTTATAGCAGCTATCAATTGAATGATGAGCTTAGAGCCTGTTTGGATTGCGGTTAAATGATAAAGTGTGAGAAAGAGAACAATTAGCCTTGTTTGGATAAAAAGATGGGAGAATAAGTTAATAATGATGAGCTAAGAGCCTGTTTGGATTGAGGTTAAATGATGAGTAAGTGAGTGAAAGAGAACAATTAGCCTTGTTTGGAAAAAAGGATGGAGAATAATGATGAGTTTAAAGCCTGTTTGTTTGGATTGAGGTTAAATGATGAGAAAGCGAGGGGAAGAGAAGAGAACAATTCACCTTCTTTGTAAAAAAAAAGGTGATGAATAGGGGGAAGCTTTGATGAAATTTTCTACATGTGATTAACAATTTCATTACCAATGCTTAATCATCAATTCCCAAACAAGGTAAATTGTATTCCCCTCCCTGCCTTTCCCTCAATCCAAACAAAGTCATTATTTCCATCATTTAGATATGCTTTCTTCAGTATAATTTCATTCCAGATTACTGGTTAATGTACAATGCTTAAGCTGGTGCAAGATGATTTAGGTTTCAGTGGTAAGGGGAAAGTTGAAGTAACTCGTTCATGTTGATTCTTGTTTGGACTGAACATAGGTGATGTAATTGCAGAGGGAAAACAACGCATCACCCATAGTTCAAATAGATATGAAAAAAGAACTTCAAGGTAATCTTTGATTAGGTTAGGGCAGCGTGTCTTAGGCAGTCAACAGCCAATATACTATATTTGTCGGATTTCTATGCATGTACCCTAATGGATACATATGGTCAACTCCAGCTAGTGGGATTTGATTATAACAATGATGATGATGATATGAAAAAAGAACTTCAAGCTCGGAAGCAAATACCTTGGCCTTTTGAGCCTCTACTTCCCTTCTCGTGGATGAGAGGATACCCATTGAAAGCCATCTATAGCACTTTTTGGCAATGGCTGTTGTTGTTTACCTAATTTTTTTGTTGTTGTTGTTTGTTGTTTTTGGTATGATGAAAAGATATTCAAGGCATTACTTTTTTAAAACTAAGATAAACCAATTACTAGATGAAGTTGTACCATAATACCTCTACACCGAATGAGGCATATGTATATGCTGAGTTAGATATTTAACACATTTTATTCTATAGACAATCAACTTCCTTTCTAAAACAACTAGAGGTTATGTTTGTGGGCTTTTTCCCTTTGGATTTCGGGTAATGAATAGAATAAATGCTTTCCACAGGATTGGAGTTGTTTCCGGTAAGGCGATATTTGGGCCACCATTAGAACAATATTGGAAGAAAAAGCCTGAGGAGGAAGCAGCAACAAAGGAGAGCGAGTGATTCAAGGCCCGGTTAATGAGTTCTTTCGTGTTCTTGTTTGTATGACGGGTTTTACTGAAGCAAGAGTATAGGACATCATGATCCCATTGTTTCCCCTTTTTCTTGGATCCCTCAGCCTCTCCTAGTTATTATGGGGAATTTTGGCGTGTAAATTTACATCTTCTTTGTAGCTTCTTCGTGCAGGAGGAGATCTATGCATGGTGTGTGTAGTGCACATCTGAGTGGTTATTATAACTGAGGATGATTAAACTTATGAATTCTTGATAGCAAATGTTTCTTTTTTCTTCCTGATGTTGCAATTATTTGCATCATTTCTTCTCTCTGTTTCTACCTGCTTTATCATCATCATCATCACCACAACAACGACCATTTTTCACTAGATGAGATCGGTCATACGTATTCATACGATACATGTATATAAGATTTGATAAATAAAATACGTTAGCTATTGGTTACCTAACACGTTTCTACCCCTTGTTTCCCGTTATAAATACGTTCTTTCTCCGAGATGAAACATATGTATTAAATTGGGACTTCAACTTCCATTTGCACACTTGTGGTTGGAACAAAATCAGAAGAAGATGATTGCAGTTGCTTTTGAACTCTGCAAATATGTAGATTTTAACTGTGAATAGGCTGCTTTTATGCCCTTTTATGTACATACATAATACATGCAAGTATGTATTAAGTTCTGCAAAAAAACAAACTTGTAAATACACATCACCTTAAGCAGGCATCAATAGCCAAGGGCAAGCACCATTGATCAATACATACAAACACAAAGAGAGGAGGCACATACCCGCGACAAAGGTAAACATGGCCCTAAAAGAAAAAGATCGTGCGACTTCAACTCCCGTGTTGGCAAAGACACCATGGATGATGAGTTTGCAACTTCTTCCGAGACTTTCTCGGGTTTTCTCTACCAAGAATTCTAGAACCGACGTTACAGTCTCAAATGTCACCCTCCCGGTAACATCAAGGACGAACCGTCGGTTCCTTGGCACTGACAATGTGGTTGAGACGACTTGCTGATAATAATCATTCTGTCTATGATGACCCGAATTCCCGATTGGTTCCGAACTTGTTAACCACAGTACTTGATGAGACGTCTTGACGAGAGCTTCAACCGCGCCATTACAAACCGACACCACCGTGTCTTTTACCTTCTCCTCGTGCTTTGGATTGGTCACACCGGCAAAGAACTCATCAAAGGGATTGATATTCATCGTCCTCTCAAGATACAAAGACACTGCAGTGCTCACAAAGACATGAATCCAATCACCAATGAGCTCCTTGCTTTGATCACTACACATCAAATTGACCCATCTTGGCATGATGGAGATGGAGGCCTGGTATGATGAGACCAAACTACTACGATCACTCTTAGTCTTAGTCAATGCCATGACTAGGTTTCGTGCAAAGCTACCAACAACCATGGAAGCAAAACCAGAACCAGAAGCTGAGAAAAGCTTATCAAAAAGCTTATCAAAGAACCAATCACCATCACCCCTAGTTTCTAGTAATTCTACATGACCATGATATTGATAATAACCCTTCAAGGAACCAGCAGTCAGAGCCTGTGTGAGCTTTGCAATGGAGTCCGCGAACTCGTCTGATCCAGCAATCTTAGAAACCTGCTTCAAGCTATTGGGAAATTCATCTGATTCAGATTTTAGGAACTCCTTCAAGTCTTTGGTTAAAACCCTAGCAGCCTCGGCGGAGCTGGAGAAAGCATCGAGGACTGAGACAAGGAGAGTTAGGAGCTTGAGGAGTCTCCTCCTCTTGTTAGCTACAGAGGGTGAGTGATAGACCTTGTAGACACCATAGCCACTGAACCCAAGAGCTGCTAATAGGAAAACCCACTTCTTTCTTGTTTGGGCAAGCTTCAATCCCCTTGAAGTCAATTGGGTATCCATGGAAATTAACTGCTCTGCTCTGCTCTGCTCTTCACGAAGCTGCTGATGCTAGGGATAGAGAAGGTGAAGAAGAAAACGGTGCCGTAATGAAGGAGAATGGCCGTGGCTTTTTTTTCCCCAAAATTTCTATATACCCCACACTATTTAATTTTATTTTTAAAAATTCGACAAATATGGTGGAACAATTCAATATATTCATTCGACATAGGAGAACAACGTTGTGTATAAAAGAAATTATTAGAAAAAAAAATATCAAATATAGTTTTATTCGAACATTTTTCGATATTTTTTCAATATCCTCGTTTGTTATTCATTTTTAGTTTCTAGTAGATCTACTTGAAGTGAGTCGAAATCCTATTCACTCTTCATCACTCCTCTCCAAGTTAACTAGATTCTTTTATGATCGGGCTGTTACTTTCTAGTATTGGTCGTGCAAGTGAGTCGTCCTCAAGTTAACTAGATTCTTTTATGATCGGGCTGTTACTTTCTAGTATTGGTCCTGCAAGTGAGTCGAAATCCTCTTCACTCTTCATCACTCCTCTCCAAGTTAATTAGATTCTTTTATGATCGGGCTGTTACTTTCTAGTAGATCTACTTGACCCCTCTCCCTTAACAGGATTGGTCCTGCAAGTGAGTCGAAATCTTCTTCACTCTTCATCACTCCTCCCCGAGTTAACTAGATTCTTTTATGATCGGGCTGTTCTTCACCAGACTCTCGAGATTTTGGTAACGGATGAAAATTCCGTTGTCATCTTATACATCACTGTTACGTCACAACCTAACACCTAAGAGCCAGGATCAGAGATCCCTCTCCAACGCCTAAGAGCCTAAGATGAAAAATTTCAAAGGAATGTTAAAAATTGTAGAGCTTTAGATTTTGTGAATCAATCATACCTTGGAAGATGGGGTATTTATAGGGCATGATTTCATATGAAATGTCCATCTTACCCCTCCTGTCCGTTAGGTGTCGGATAACCAGTGAAACCACATGCCGCTTATCCAATGAAGAAATGTGGCGATCTCTAGATGGAGCCAGCCACGTGTCGCTCGCCCAGTGGAGTCACATGTCGCTCACCGAGTTGTGGGCTTCCGGCCCACTGCGTGTTGTGGGACCTATCTGTGGAGTCTTTTCCTATTGCATAAAAATATGGTTATTTTCCTCTATTATCAAGGTACAATATTTGGTACCGTCCGTAAAAAACACATACAAAAAGTCAAAAGCGATGGTGATTCCGACACGATCAAAGGCGACTATCGAAACCGTTTAAAATATTTTTAATATTTTCATTTTTTTTTTTGCAAAATTTGATTTTCTTGTATTTTTTTATATTTTTTTTAAAATTATTTTTGAATGTTTTATATTTTTTTTGAAAAAATCACAATTTTTAAAATAATATTTTAGATTAAAATATTTTTTTCCGCCGTTATCGATTTAGATGGTTTTGTAACGACGGAGCTACTTTTAAAAAGATTGAAAAGGGTGTGAATAAAATTAAAACAAATAATAGCATGTCTACTATTTTAAAAATAGGCCCAATCGCCCAAATGATATGACTAAAAAAAATTACCTCATAATGTCGACTCTTAGAAGTATGTGGCCGAGCAAAAATGCACTTGTGTATAGGGGTGTGCAGAAAAATCGTCAAATCACATCGGATCATATCGGACTGCTGGTCTAATGGTTTTTTTTTATCGGTTAAGTTTCTAATTTTACAAACTGTTGGTTCACAGGTTTGGTTTGGTTTCAGAATTTTAAAATCGGACCAGACCATTCAAACCGTTAAATCGTTCAAAAATTTAAATAATTATAATTATTTATATTATATGTATGCAAAGATAAAGATGTCTGAGTAATAGATATTCATCAATAATTCAAGTAATATCCTAACAAATTGTAGTCTTTTTCTTCACATAATTCATTTCAGTTAAATTTTTTTTTTATATTACAGACTATGATACTTCATTTTGGTGTTGGTGTTGCTGTGAGGACAACGATGTTGCCTTTATTTTGCTGTTGTTGTTGTTGTTAACCTGTTACTGACGATATACTTCTTTTTACTGTCTTCATCATACTTCATTTACTTCTGTTACAACGTTGCTGGTTTGATTTGCTGCTAACCTGTTACTTAAAATTGTATTACTGGTTCTATAAAATTTAATTTTTGAAGTTGTTATGTATATGTGAAATATAGTTTTGTAAAGTTGTGGATCTCTGTTAGTAAAATTCATGTATTTTTAAAATGGCGTATTACATGTCCGTATAATACGCGTTTAATACGCGTTTTTTAGATGAATTTATATACTAATTCAATCTACCCGTATTTTAATATCCGTATTATTCCCGAATTTGCTAACTAAGTTGTGGATTTATGAAGTTGTTATCAAAACCGTTCAAATCGGATTGGACCGGACAATTATTTGAATAGTCCAATCCGGACCGGATCGTTATTTGAATATCTAGTTTGGTCTGAAAAATCAAAAGTCGATGAATATGTATATGGTTTGATTTTTTCTATAAACCGGACCGGACCACACCGTATGCACCCCTATCGGCTGTGTGAAACAACCTGACATCATTTTAGATAGTAGCGTAACCAAACTTGTTATTTGACTCTTCAAGAAAGCCTAGAAGCATAGATAGGATAGGTGATGTGAGGTGATATAGTCACATTCACATAAAGTAAA
>JAOWBR010041080.1:0-25255 GCA_028571145.1 Dionaea muscipula
GCAAAGGCTTGCACCCCGCGGCCAGCTCCACCTTGCTGGCACGCCTCCCCCCCCCCCTCCCCGCGCGACCAGCCTTGGCCTCGTGGGCAAGTCCCTTCGCGGCTGGCTCAGGGATGCGCGGGCAGCCGAGCATGGATCAGCCATACATCGTGCGACTCGCGAGTTCGTGATTTACTGTCGAGCTTCGCTCTGTGCAAAAGCCCGGTGCGACTAACAAATGGGCCCAACCCCAAGTGCAAATTCCTGAATAGATCCGCAGTTTTAGAATATTCCTATACAAAAGCGAAGGGCGGAACGGTAAATTCACAACTACCCCTTTCACTTCTATAAATAGAGCTCTCGGTTCTATTTCTCAGGTACGCCTGTTTTCTCTAAAAACTCTCTGCTCTAGCTCTCAGCTTCTAGCACGACAAGTCTGACTTGAGCGTCGGAGGAGTACTCCTGAGGTACACACCTCGGGACCCTCTAACGTAGAGTTTACGACATGTGTGTGCGCAGCTGACGGACAGGTGGCAAGCATGTGACAAACAGCATCCATCCATGTCATCACAGCTAAGAGGAGGCGATAACACTTACCTTCTTCTTCGGCTCATGTGAGACCTTAGGGGTGGTGCGTGGGCAGGACGGGGATGGTGTAGGCATATCCCCCAAAGAGGACTCTGTAATAACCCAGACGGTGGTACCGATTGGTCAGGTAATAATAAGTCAGACGTTGGTTGTGGAGATGGGCAAACGTTGACTACACCTTGTAAGATCAGACGTGAGTCGTTGCAAATCCAGGCCAGACGGAGCTCAGACCTAGCTCAGCTAAACGTTGGCCTCTTCGTCCTTGACAGTCGTTGCTTCTCTACTCAGACGGGATCTTGACTTCTTGGATCAGTCTCAGACGTGGCCTTCCTAGACGTATGTCATGCTTCCTCCCAAACCAGACGCGCCAGCGTCAGCAGAACATTCCCAGTCCCACTAACTGTTGCAGTCAACAGAATGTTCTAAATTTGGGACCAATTGCCACGTGGAGTAATTGGTTAGAGTTTGTTGAGACTTTGGGATTATTCCCTGACATTAGGTCCCACTTTATTATTTCTTTTATTTTCTTAATTTGCCTATAAATAGGCTATGGATGTAATAGTAGATATCTTTTGCTAAATTTATCAAATTACTGATATTGCAAAGGATCAATTAGGGTAGCCATTGAAGAACTTGGGGTTGAGACTAGCTCCTTCATTGTTTCTTCGATTAGTCGAGAAGTTGAGATTAGCTCCTTCTCCATCGGTGGATGTTTAAGTCGAGATTAGCTCCTCATTGATCTCCAATTTTCTAATTTCACCTCCATCCGAATCAGTCGAGTTGCTCCTAACTTGGTTCCCTTCATTCACACTATTCCCACCAATTCCATCAAAACCCACATATTCTCTCTCCTATTCTTCCCCAAATTTCACTGTTACATTCACCAAACCCATTTACCATATCCATTCATTCACCCATCATTTCCGCAGTAGTGGCCCGAATCACATCCGGATCACTACAGACTCATCATCAGGGTTAACAGTTACTAAAGAGTCTTTTTTCACCTTCTTAGGTAACTTGACAGTTTTTACCTTCTTAGGAGACTTGGCAGTTACTAGAAGGGAATTCAAGTTTCGCTTAAGCTATTGAGCAAAGCCTTTCTCATGTGTGACGTGGTTGGATCCTTCTGTTATATCATTATCTATGCCCCTCTAGTAATCTTGCTGCATGTTTTTCATAAGATGTTGCCTCCAATTTTTCCAACATCTCCATCTATATTGCAGAGAACAAATGTTAATATTAATTAATATAATCTTAAACCACACTTAATGAATAACACTTACATCTGGTTTGTATGCATCTTTCAGGTTGACTTTCTTCTTTGAAAACTTCCAATTCAAGCATCTTGGCATTCGTACATCGTCTAGCCTTGTGGCAAAATTGTTGCTAAATTCAGGAATCGCCTCGTATGCCCAAATATGTAAAACAAGAATATTTATAAATATATGTCATCCTAAATATTTCAGATTGGATAACTGTAATACGAGAAGATCAAAAGAAATTACCAACAAGACATACGTGGTATCTTGGTTTCTTTGACTTGTCCTTGCAAGCAATATCTTGTGCATACAAGTTATGAAAGGTCATATGATATACATATTTGCCCCATCCAAAAGCATTAAATCGAGGGATATCTTCAACTAACTCCCACAAAAAGGATGACATATTGAGACAATAATCATTTCCGAATAATACCAAGGAAGCAAACTTAACGAGTGCCATCTTCAGATCGTCTCCTTCTTGAAAAAATTCATTATCCTTATACGAGACAAAGCATGAGTGGAGCTCTTCATTTTTCACTTAAGTCCCGTTGAAATACCTCTTATAAATTGTCTGTGGATCAGTCAAGCTTTTGTCGTTGATAGGATGTAAAATATTACCAAACTTTAATTCGGTGATTAAACAAAACTCATACTTTGAAAATCTCACCCTCTTGCTACCAATTCCATACCACTTCTCCAACGGTTTTGTATTTTCCACCGCAATCACCCTTGCTAATAGGGAATGGAGTAAGATTGTAGAGAATGGTCCTGAAAGATCAAAACCTGTGAATAATCCAAAGCATGATTCCTTAAAGAACTGCAACTCTTCCATACGAGTAAGCACTTTAATAATGTCCTTGATCACTCATATTCTGCTATACACACCGACATGCACAAAGTGTCCTTGGGTTTCGGGTACAATATATTGGAACTGTAAATAGTTATTGGAAATAGGTGTAAATCGGTTAGACCGATAGATATTGGATAGATATCGGTCTTATTGATATCGGTAAGACCGATCTGTGTAATCGTCGAGTAATCATGGTAAATCGAAAAATCATGCTAAATCATGTTAAGTAATGGTACATCATGCTAAATCGCAACATACCACACTAAAACGGTAGTCTTTTGACAATTTTACCTCCATTGTGGCCGGAATAAAAAATTACGGCACCTTCTCTGACCACCTTCTTCCTCGACAAATCTGAAATTGCAAATTAGGGGTTCGACCTTCTTCACTTCCGTCGAAGATGGAGGAATGCTCTGGAGGAATCGTTGACCTAATTCCTCGAGAAATCGCTTCGGGCGACGATGGAGGAATTCACAATTTTTAGGGCTTGGAAATCGCCAGAGACATGCAGCACAATTGACCGATGGAGAATATTAGACTGATAATCACAAAAAATCGAAAATTGATTAGGGATTCGATAAGGTTATTAATGTCATTTCATTGCAGAAAGTGACTAAAAAAGAGTTATTGAAATAGGGTGACTGGAAAAGAGAAGTCACCACCGAAAATAACTAAAAAAGAATTTATCTCTTTTAAAAACTTGCTAATAATTTTACTCAAAAAAGGAAAAATGGGAAAAAAAAAATTCTAACAGGCCTGCAAAAGTTGCAACACAAGGCGGAAAAATTGGTGCTTTTGGTGGAAAAAGCTTCTTGAAGTGTCAATTTCAGGTTACAGTTGATTGGCAGATTTCCTTTCTCCCTTTTCTGCCAGTGACACACAATTACCTATTATTATTACCCTTTGGTATCTGCTCAATGCCAAACATCCGCAGCGCTTTATTTAGCAAATCTGGTAAAAGTTGAAGGATATTCTAGTCAATTACTACATCATGGGTTGTCAAATTGGTCGAGAATCAGGGGCAATTTAGGGAATCACCTTGCTAATACAATTATGATATTCTGCAAAGAACAGTCCACCATAGGTTTTCAAGCATCAGTTTTTATTGAGAAGAGAGAAACTCATTTAAGGGTTCCAAAAATTAGGAGCCAAAAGAAAACAACAACAAAAGTTTTTTCTTTTTTATTTGTTTTGTTTTTGTGTTCTTCTTGGAACTGTTTTCTGCTGTGCGGTTTGTGGGTTATCTCTGTTCCCTTTGGGTAAAGTTTCAATCTTTTGTGTCTCCTCTCTCTCTCAAGTTACTGATTTTGTATATACCCAGATTGGAGTTTCTTCTTCTGCTTATCGAACTGTTGGATTTCTTCCCCCTTTTCTCCTTGTTTTCACTGTTTTCTCCGTTTCTGCTCGTGGGTTTGGGCCATCTGTTAGTGGATTTTAATCCCCTTTACTTCTCATTCTAGGCTGTAAGAGTAAGGGGTTGAGCAGAAGCTCTGAAGCTGGCATTGCCATTTGCTGTTTCAGTGAAGTGTCTGAATCAAGCAAGATGTCTCAAACTAACTGGGAGGCTGACAAAATGTGAGTTTTTTCCCGCTCTAAGATATCTTTGTTCATCTTGTATTTTTCTCTTCTGCTTGAATTTTGGGTGGTATACCTTGGCCTATTTTGTGGCATCAAGGCAGCATTTTCCCTCTTTTGCTTGATTCGGGTTCAGGTGCCTCTAAATTGTGGGTTTTTCCTTAAAAACTTTTGTTAACAAACTAATTCCTTCATCCTCTTTCATTACTTGTCATTTTTTACCTGCTTTGAGTAAGAGTTGTTAATTTTTCTGTCTTTTTTTCTTTGAAAGAGGGGGAGAGGGCAACCAATTATTTCCTTTCTGGGTTGTTTATGATCTATCTCTTGCCACACTTGAAATGCTGCCTTTTCAGTTTTTTGCATGGTGGTGGTGGGTCTGAATGTGCATGTAAACATACATTGGGATTTTCTGTGATTCATGTTGTGCTGATTGTTTCTTCCATTTTATGATAAAAGTTGAAATGATATCTCTTTTCCCTTTTGCGATATTTGATGATTTAATATGGAGCACTTTTGTGTCCATCTTTTCTCTTCTTTAATGGGTGAAATTTGTCTTCTTTTTGAGTTGTAATCATATGGATTAACATTCTGCAAAAGATTCAGTTTCGAATTACCAAGGTCGGCAATGGGATTTGAAGTTGGGAACCACTGCGCACGGTGGGATATGCCTGATTTCCTATATGTGCATTAGAATCACCAAGTATTATGATATGAAATTTCTAACACAAAAATATTCATGGGTCATTCTATTACAAAGCCACTTTTGTGTTGTATCATATATTCCACTTTCAAAGTCATTAATCATCACTTAATGAATGATTAGTTACTCAGATGACCAATGGTTCAGAGAGTCAGATGAGTCGTACAACCTCAGAAGTGGGATTGTGCAAAAAGATGAGTGCAAAGTTTCACTAAAGTTCTCTGTTATACAAACCTGGATTTTAAAGGCGCTTGCTCTATGCTTGGTCGGAATCTTCTTGCTTCTTATTTCATCATTTCCAATCTGAGCAACCACTGAGTACTTGACTACTGATCTTAATATTGGTAATCTTGAAGGCCTCTTATTCATGTGGTGGATTGCCTGAGGATACATCATCTCTCAACCACTCAGCTGAATACTGTAGATATATGTAAGCATGGTCTTGTGGGGAACTGTTTAATGTTGATCAACTTGCATAATTTTAAAATCAATAAGATAAAATGGTTGGACTATTGAGGATCTTGAGTCTTGTTTGTGCCTTTCTTTAGTGTTAGGAGTATTGTCCCGTTCTGTGTTAGGAGTATTGTCACGTGCTGCTCGTGGGCCAATGCAATTCTGACTCATATGGATATTGTTTTCAAGTAATGTTAAGGTATTGGCCATAATTGCATGCCATGTATATATTTATCAACTTTTTTGTTTGGTGTTGCCTCATTGTACCTTAGGTAACGTCTATCAAGTCTTATGTAACTTGTCAATGGAGGATTTGTCAATGTGTATGTTACCAGGTTTCATCTTCTGTTAGGTCTTTTTGGATTCTTGTTAATGAACAGCTTTGTGCTTCCCTTTATGAGTAGAAGGCTTATAGGTTCACAAAATATATGACACACTGTGACACTTCTCCCTCCTTCTGTAATTTGTTAACAGGTTGGATGTGTATATCCATGATTATCTGGTAAAGAGAGATCTGAAAGCTACCGCACAAACATTTCAGGCTGAAGGGAAAGTATCTTCTGATCCAGTCGGTAAGATTGCCTTGGAAACTAATTCTATATTCCCCACAGACTTTGTTATAAGGTCATTTTGTAAATTGAGACTTCCAACTTGACAGCCATTGATGCACCTGGAGGCTTCCTTTTTGAGTGGTGGTCAGTTTTCTGGGATATATTTATTGCCAGGACTAATGAGAGGCACTCGGAGGTTGCTGCATCCTACATCGAGGTTGGTCAATGTCTTGAGTTATAGGATATATATAATGCCATGCAATTTGGTGACAATAAAGTTCATTAGTGTCCTTACCAAGCCTAATTTCATTCTTCTGTTAAGTTGATGTTGCTTTTGTTTCTTCCACATTCCTGTTGACTCCAGCTCGTTTGTTGCAATTGATTCTTCAATGCCCTGGCTTTACCCTTGAATGATTCATTCTCTGCGGCATTTTTATATTTCATACTGAAATTTGGCGGTGGGTTATATCTTGTCTTTGTGTACTTTTATTTTGAACTGGTTGGTATTCAATCTTAGGATTGCTCGTGCTTCATCAAGCTTGTGCTTTATTGTTTTCAACACAAATTTTTTGGATCCCTCTCAACCTTTCTTGATGTCAAATTTTAGTAATTTGTGTCGGAAACTTTTCCTTTTTAGGCTTTTCTTCTAAGCTTGTGCCTTGGTTCCATCTCTTATTTAAGTAGCTTCAATTTCATTTTTAGAATAAGCTCTTAAAAGTCATTCCCAATCATTTCTCCACATGAGAAGGTACATCATTGAATTTGCTATGGATTTGTTCAGTACTCGTGAAGCTTAAGGGGAACAATTTATGTTACTCTATTCAGCCAATAAGTTTGTATAGAGCAGGATCTTGGGCATCATGTGATGTTTAACAATAAAATGTCTAACACATATAATTTTTTTTTCTCTCTTTTCACCAGGTTGAAGTACAATGTTTTTAAATTTTATTGATGAGAAGTATGAAATAAATTTATTGAAGTCGAGATATTCCTTTGAATTTCAAGTTGCCACTAAAATTTCTCAGAATTTTTTTTTTCCTCTCAGTCGTACTTCAATATTTGAAGCCTTACCAGAAGAAAGAAAATAATAACTAATAGTGAATTCAAAACATCTATTATCTTTTTGTGTGGAAGACATATTAGGATTTGGTGTCACTTAAAGGATTTGGAAGACAAATTTGTGTTTTCAGCTGAAGATTAAAGTCGTTGTTGAACCCAAATTAGTGGCCAAACTATTATTTATGCATACGAGCTTATGTGGGTAGATACCATATTCTATGTTAATTTGATTC
This sequence comes from Dionaea muscipula, assembly GCA_028571145.1. Classification (NCBI taxonomy): domain Eukaryota; kingdom Viridiplantae; phylum Streptophyta; class Magnoliopsida; order Caryophyllales; family Droseraceae; genus Dionaea; species Dionaea muscipula. The sequence goes on from JAOWBR010041080.1 coordinate 7,251, forward strand.
TTCCATCTCTTCTTCAACTTGTTTTAGTCGCCTGCTTTATTCGAGTTGCTTGCATGCTTTCTGCGACTCATTCTGGTATCAGTTCTTGTGTACGCCCATGCACTTAGTTTGGCTAGGATAACTTCCACAAATGCCAATTCTTTTATTTCTTTCTCTCTTCATTTTTCTATGTGCACTTATCACCTTACCTGTGGAGGTGATAGGGGGAGAGGAAAGCAGTTGTAGATATAGCTCTAATGTATAAGTTATTGCTTTGTTTTCTCCTTGATTTTATCTGTTGAGTTGTCTTGTCGTCTGAATGCATCCAATCTGCAGACTCAGTTATTAAAAGCAAGGGAGCAACAGCAGATGCAGCAGCAGCAACCACAACAACTAAACCAGCAGCAGCAGCAGCAACTTCAGATGCAACAGATCTTACTGCAGAGACATGCTCAGCAGCAGCAGCAGCAGCAGCAGCAGCAGCAGCAGCAACAACAACAACAACAGCAGCAACAGCTGTCACAGCCACAGCAGCAGCAGCAGCAGCAGCATCAGCAGCAACAGCAACCACCACAACAGCAGTCGCAACAACCGCAGCAACAACAGAGAAGGGATGGCCCCCAGATCCTTAATGGAACTGCCAATGGGCTTCCTGGAAATGATTCTCTTATGAGACAGAACTCCAGTACTGCTAATGCTTTGGCAACGAAAATGTATGAGGAACGACTGAAATTACCTCTTCAAAGAGATTCACTGGATGATGCTGCCATGAAGGTATGACTTATCTCTGCTTAGGTTGCCTTAAAATGCCTACTGTTGTAGGTCTTACTATTTGTTTGTGTGTTTCTATGCAGCAAAGATTCGGTGAAAATGTTGGTCAAATTCTGGATCCTAGTCATGCCTCTATATTAAAGTCAGCTGCAGCTGGCCAGGCTTCAAGGTATGTTGTACGGTTGTTGTCTCACTGTTTGCTCTGTGTAGAGGAGGCTGGTTACTGATTTCATCGCCTGACTCATCAGGAGTGGATAGTCAAAAGAATGTTTTATCGATTGAAAAGTGGAAGATCAACTCTTTTGATATGAAATATAGATTATATCCATGTGTCTCATTCTCCTTATCATCTGAATACTTTATGCACAAAAGTATGTATAATCTAAATGTGTTTTCACGTACAAAAATGTGGACTAAAAACTTTCTAATTCACTTAAGGGCTCTGATTGTTGCAAATTACATTTTTTGCTTATATTGGACATTACCCTGAGCAAGATTATTGTCTCATTACCCTGCCCGTGTTTATGAGGCCTCTTGACACTTTAGTTGTCCATGTATGTGCCGTATTCCCTCATTTGGGTGTCATCTTAATTGTATCGGTTGGAATCTTGCAGCCAAGTGTTGAATGGTACAGCTGGTGCCATGGCTCCTCAGATTCAAGCTCGAAATCAGCAACTTCCTGGTTCAACGCCGGCAAGTCCTATGTTTCCTTCCTTCCTTCCTCTTCTTCTGTTCCATGTTTCCATTTTAGATTTGTTAATAAGGGTGCATGATTCATGTTGTTTGCCTCAAGCAGGAAATAAAGACAGAAATGAATCCAGTGTTGAATCCTAGAGCTGCTGGTCCTGAAGCATCATTGCTAGGCATTCCTGGTACTCTTTTTCATGTTCTTTCTTATATATGGTGTTTCCTTCTCTCGTTAGGGAAAGACATTTCCCTTTGTGTGCCTTTGTTGATTGTTGAGGTAGATTTAGTAAAAGAGACATCAAGTTGCACATGGATGAGAGAAGGCATTTTTGAGTGTTACCTGTGTTCTACATAGGATAATAATTACATAAGAAAAGGGAGACAAATATTGAACAAAAAATTCTTTTTAACAGTTTTCATTTACTGATGATGATCATGTTCAGCTCACTCTCGCTAATGAAGTATGTGATATATCCTTTCATTTCAGGAGCTAACCAAAGTGGTAATAATTTGACTTTGAAAGGATGGCCGCTCACTGTAAGTCTTTTTTCGACTCTGGTTTTCAATGTAGGAGTGAGTAGTGTCTTGGAATGCTTCTTCTGCCTTCTTGCTAACTTTGTTATTATGCCTTAAAAAACTTATTTCTGCTGAACTTTCTTTCACTCAACAAAACTGATATCGGTTGTATGGTAAGAAGCATTCATGGTTGGGAGAAAGTATACCCGTACTACCACATATCCCCAGGCAAAAGCAAAACTGTCTCATTGTGGTTTACCTGTACAATTGTTTTCTCCCCACATATTTTCTTCAATGTTTAGTTAACTGATCGATAGATGTAGTCTTCTGGCTGGCCAATAGCCAGGCTGTTGTATGTTTCTGCTAATTAAAGAAGCTGCCTGCATTTGATAGGGGCTAGATCAGCTTCGGTCTGGGTTTCTCCAGCAGCAGAAATCTTTGATGCAGGCGTCTCAGCCATATCATCAGCTGCAAATGCTGTCACCTCAACATCACCAACAATTGATGCTTGCTCAACAGAATTTGGCATCAGCATCTGCCGGTGACGTTGAAAACAGAAGACTTAGGCTTCTTCTTAACAACAGAAGTATCGGTCTCGGGAAGGACGGCCTTGCTAATTCTGTTGGAGATATAGTTGCTAATGTTGGTTCACCTTTGCAGGCTTCTTGTCCTGTATTACCTCGTGGAGATCCAGATATGCTTATGAAGGTGCGTTTTCTTTTCAACTGCTCAGTTGATGTGCTTATTCCTATGAGTTGTCGTGTATTTTGCAGTTCGCCTCTTCTTTGTCACTTTGCTGAATCGAGTAATTTTGCAGTTGAAACTGGCTCAGCTGCAGCAGCAACAGAACAGTCTTCAGCAGCAGCAACTTCAGCAGCTTCAGCAGAATGCTCTTTCTGGACAGCTCTCGCAGCTTTCAAATCACAACCTTCATCAGCAGCCAGACAAGATTGCTAGTGCTAACAACTTGACCATGGATAATAGTATGTCTAACTCCTTTCGAGGAAATGATCAGGTCTGTCCTCTTCTGATTATTATCATTTTATATTAGTTTGCTTACAAGTTCTATACATTGGGTTATACCATTGGGAAAAAAGTTAAAAGGATGTCGGTGGTCATCTGTGAGGGAATTGCCAGTATTATATTGTTGAATGAGGTATTGCTGATAATAGACTGCTCTTGGTTGATTGCATTTGCTATGAATATGTTTCTAAGACTGCACAAGTTGGATTTTCTCTGTTAAATTATATTTCACTGACTATTTTTTGGATTTTGAAAAAAAAAATGCCGTGGGCTTCCTTTCTTGTTGTATTGTTCAAAAGAAAACATTGTTAAATAGGTTGATAGTTTTTCATTTCTCAATCGAACTGAATTACAAGAAGTCAAACTGCTATTTCCTATGTAACTTACTTGTTAAACTAACCGGTTTTCACCTAAAAATCTCTCTCTCTCTCTCGTTCTCTCTACACACACACATATATCTGCTCCTGTCCCTGTCCCTGTCCCTTTCCCTGTCCCTGTCCCTCTCTCCCATGGCCCTCTCACCTGGTAGGTGCCTAGGTCACCCTATGACTGTATTCCGGAATCTGCCTTGTATTGTTTTGTGACTATTTAAATGTCTGGTTGTTTCAAGTGCCTTGGATTGTACAATTGATCAGTTTTGAGAATCTGGAGTGTTCTTTGTGTGCTTGCAATCTGTCTTTTTTTTTTTATGTTAATATAATATAGTTTTCTGTCCGGGTTCCTAACATTGATCTGAATACTTAAGGCTTTAAAAAATCAGAATGGTAGAAAGAGGAAGCAACCTGTGTCATCTTCTGGACCTGCCAACAGCTCAGGAACTGCAAATACTGCTGGACCCTCCCCTAGTTCAGCTCCCTCAACGCCATCAACTCACACACCAGGAGATGTGATCTCAATGCCCTCTTTGCCGCATAATAGTTCTTCGAAACCTTTAATGATGTTTGGTGCTGATGGGACAGGCAACCTCACATCACCATCAAACCAGTTGGTGAGCCAAGCTTTTGTCATTCTTTATCTATTTTTTTTTCCTTGTAGTTCTAATGTTTTTTTTCCTTTGGTGAGGCAGGCACGGTTTAATATGATTTAGAACTATTGCAGGCAGATATTGAACGTTTTGTGGAGGATGGATCTCTAGATGACAATGTTGAGTCTTTCTTATCTCACGAGGATACAGACCCCAGAGATCCAGTTGGTCGTGGCATGGACCTTAGCAAAGGTGCGTTGATGAGGCTATTTTTTGGTAGAAATGGAGTAAGTGGACATGACTGTTGTGCCCCCATTAGCTAAGATGCCCCTTTTACTAGGCTATTCTGGTTTACAGCTCAGTCATCAGAACATGAAAGTTGATTAGAGAAGAGTTTGCTAATTGCTATTTTCTTCTCATTTGCTCCTTTATTTATGATGTTTCCAGCTTGCTTTATTTGTAAGATTTTCATTCATGGATCGATGAACACATTGGATTTCTGAATGCTGTTTTGTGTCTGATCAATGATCATTTAGATGATCTTGTATGTAGACTGAGCATTGACTAGAATTGAGTATTCGAGAGCTCGTCCCTCTTGAGGTATCATTGCTGATGAAGTGCTAATTCATTGCTCGTGCTGAAAAGTTCTCATAGGTTTTGGTAGTATTAATGTCCCTATTAAGGGTTATGTTTGCAGTATATTACATCTAAAATTAACTTTTGGTTTGATTCTCGAGGAACAATTTGAATTGTGAATCAATCATTTCAATATCCCACCATTTCTCAAAACCTCCTTTTCCACAGTCATTCACTTGTCCCGTTTTTTGGTTAAGATCCAACTTTTTATAAGCCACTAGTTGGAAGTCAAGCCCCAACAACTTTGTAAAGGCAGTTTAATCTACCATCAACACAATTACAGTACATTTGATGATTATCAGTGTACTTGATACATTTAACTTTTTGAGTAATTAATAGTAAATTCTATAATAGATATACAAATAGTTCCTTGTTAGAAAATAGGTCATTAAGAAACAGAAGCTCAATTTTTTTGGGGGGTAAGTAAGTAATGTCATTAAAAACCAAAGGGTACAATGCTACGAGGGATATACCTCAGGTAAACATACGGACACAAGTCAGGCCTAGGAAACTCTACTCAACCACAAGGAGCATACCCTGCCTCAACTACCTAATCAAAACCTTTGCCAAAAACGAGAAAAATTGGACATGACCTCCCCTAAAACTGGAGGTATGGTCTGTTTCCATGCACATCCCTCATGGTAAGATACAATCACAACGAAATCAACATAGGCCTCAGGCCATCCACAACGGCAAACAAATACAAGACATGAACAATGTTAAAAAAAAAAAAACCATGCACATTCCGCATGGATAGGACAAATACACATGAGGAGGCTGCAACTAGCTCCGATGCTGTCCCCAAGCTTTGCCACCTCTGCCATCCACCTCTCCGTGGTGGAAGAGGCTGGTCGTCAAATAGCCCACCACCTCATCGGTGGAAGAGATAGAAGCATCATCAACAGAAAGAAAACAAACATCGTCGGTGGAAAAAGAAGGTATATGAGTATCTGCCATATTACAGTCACATAAAGAAACTTATTCTAGGAGCATTTATAGAATATATTTTAGGAGTAATTTATCGAGTTTGAAGTTGACATCCATTTGTTTCATCTCTACTTTACAAATTTCTATGATTGAAAAGTACTTATTATAAAGCCATAGGATGTCTTTGGTGTATTTTCATTTCTAAGAACGACCCTTCTTTTTTCTCAGATAATGAAGGCTTTCAATGAACTTCAAAATTTGCAATTTGAATTTGTAATCAAGATAGACATTAGAATCTATCGGAATTAATACTTCTATAATCTAGTGATTATTATGAACTAACTAAATTACTAGTTTCCTTCAATTACTAGTTTCCTTGAATCAAATCAATACACTTATTGATTGATTCAGGCACTGCCCCTAGTATAAGTCTCAACGATTAAATCACTACAAAACCCACTATAACTTTCCATAAATTCCAATAAGGTTTTTTGTATTTTTAACTATGGTATTGAAAGTAAAGAAAATATAAAGTGAAAAGCCGATAACTAACGCGCTATATTTGTTGGATCTATGTGCATGTATCCTAACGGATACATATGGTCGACCCCACCTAGTTGGATTTAGTCATGAGAATGATGATGGTATTGAAAGTAAAGAAAACATAAAGTGGAAAGCCAAACATGCAATATTTGAATTTAAAGCAGCAGGTATTTGCAGTTTATACAATTTTGAGAGAAGGGTGATCACTTCAATGGTTTTATTCAAAAATGGCCTTTCCTATTTGTGCGATGAAGATAGTAATATGGAAGTGGAAGAGGCTAAACGGTAAATGTTGACCATTTGAGGTCAGCTGAGAAGGAAATAAAGGAAGTGAACAGAGGTAATTGAATTAATATTCTGACTTAGATATGGAAAGAGATCAGTTTAAGTTTTGACTGGACGTCCTATTTCTAGAAGACCTGAACTTTGTCTACTTATATAATCAAGGAGAAGCCACGACGTATCTGTTTTGATGTTGGCTCTGCATACAGTATAAAAGTTGTCATATATTAAAAAAGAAAGAAAAAGGAATATTATCATAGAATGACAGGGGATAAAATGAGAAAAGAAGAAGGATAGTTTTGAGTTCACATCAGTGGTGCGCATTAAGGGGAAGAAGCTGCTTGCAACTACTGGCAGACCCTGCTATCACCAATGAAATCTATAATTCAACTGTAGCGGGAGGAAGGGTGGGAGGGACTAGACATTTGACCAAGACGGAGGCAATCATATAATCACAAATATTTTGAGACATGTAAAGAACTAGGAAGCTGGGGCTAGGGATGGAAGAGGGCAACCGGCCGGTGGGATGAATGTTGATGTCACTGAAGCCATTGTTGGGTTTGTGAGTACAGCTGGGGCATGATTGAAGTAAATGTAATGCAACATAAAGAATTATTGTGGGATGGGAAGTGGAAGAAATTGGCAGTTGACACGTAGACAAACACTAGCAGATGAGCACATAAAACATGAGGCCAACTAAGGTCTAGGGGTCTACAGGTCTTGGGATGGAAGGTGGCTGGCAGTGTTTGATACAGTTAGGGGATGGTTAAAGTGAAGATAGCGTGAACATAACAAATCCTATTGAATTGTTCTATAAAACTGGCAATATTCTTCTCTATTTTGTATGCTCGTCTTATGTCTTTGTAGAACTTGAAGTTTTCTCAAGAAAGGAAACCAGCAAATGTCTGGAGACCTTGTTAAGAGTTTCCAAATAGCTCCTAGGAGTTTTGAAGACATGAATCTTCAGATTTTTTCTTTTAATGGGATAATTGACCTAGACTTTCCTGATGCTTCATACATAAGCATACATAAAAGGGACTACACATCACTGGTCTTTCCTTACACAATTCAAAAACTATTTTCAAACTTAGGGAAAATTTTGTGTTTTTGGTTGGAGTAGGAGAGGTTTCCACTCAATTCATGGTGATCTGAATTGGGAAGTCATCATCATCATCAATATTAGATACGGTATTGGTCGCAGGATATGGAGTTCTATTATATTCCGATTCCACATTATGGTTATGGTGAATTCACAAGTACACACGGATATGTTAAAGAAAGTGTGTTGAAAGCCATGAAGCATGAAACTTGCTTATAAATATTTTTTTTCCTTAATTTAAAGGATATTTTCTTTTTTCTACCTTTAGTAGGTTGTATAAATGCTTATCTAGGAAAACAACTATGCAAACATAGACAATAGAACACTTGTGGCAATTCTATGTTGGCCGAGCGTTTATGTTTTTGTTTTGTGTACTACGGCGATCTTTTTGTCATCCTTTTTCTTGTATTAGCCCATCTGCTTTAGCGGTTCTTTTTTATTTTTATGTTGTCTCATGGAGAAAGCAATATTGGTGTTCGAGAGGGGCAAATACAGAATAGATGTTGGACACACTTGGTGGGCAAGGAGTTTGTGGGGATAATAAGGAAAAGGATGGATGCTGAACCCAAGCTAACACGTTTTTCTTCTCTTTCCCTTGATACCTATAGTGTTGGGGAGGTTCATGGAGGAGCTGAAACTTTGGTCCATAGCCCACAAAAGTATAGTCATACAAGCATGTGTTATACTCATATTTTCACAAAAAAAAGCCTTAACTGATTGGTTATGATTCAACACACCTTTTATGCTATTAGAATTGTGGTCTTACATTTAACGTGGAAGGCCAAACTCACACATGCCTTAACAAATAGTTTTTAGATGTTAATTATAAATTGCAAATTAATGAAAGAAAAAGAAACGAATATTAGGAAAGGGATATTTTTCCCGTGGCCTTTAGGCGGGGGCATATTAGGTGAGGGGGATATTTCCTAGGTGTGGCTGCTGGAACTTGCAAAAAACGGAATCCAAGGTTTTTCTACGTATATCGATTGTGTCGGTTTATGTTCATTTTCTCTGATCGGTGGTGTTATTTTTTCATATGATTTGTGCGTCGCCGAGCTGATTGAGAGATAAGCAAAAGGCATGGAGAAAATGTTCTACGAAGGAAGTATGGAAAAGGGAGCAATAAACTTTCTTAATGAGAACTCCATCTAATAGAGTAGAGATCTCCTCTTAAGACTCATGGGCTCTAAGCGTAAAACCTCACTGCATCCGCAGACCGACGGACAAACATAGCGAGTAAATTGGGCCGGTGATTGAAACCCAACATATGGCTATGTTATGACTGTTGCCCTGCTGTGATCGTGGCAAAGAGCTGAGCTGTTTTCATAAACTGTTGCCGTGACTGCTGTCAACAAATTCAAATAACAAAACTGGGCATCCTGTATTTTAGATTATTCCTTTTATTGTTCTATGCATACGTTGTCCTTTCACCGTGCTGAAATTATCTTGGAGAACCATTACTAAAAATTATCCACTGATGCTCCAAGCACCTTCGAGTGAAAGTTACCCAAACAACATTGATTTTGCCACTTTATTGAGTAGTGGCTGTAGTTTTTGGCAGTTGCTGGTGAAAAGCTTGTTTTGGCAGAATATAACCTGCATGCACATGCATGATACTTATAGACAGTTTTAATACCTTCTATCGACTAGTACACTCCATCCTTATTCTCAGCCATTGCATTTAAGAAGTTACTAGCAATTGAGAGCCAATTGCATTTAAGAAGTTACTAGCAATTGAGAGCCAAGGACGGTAGGAAGGAAAGATATAGAGATGATGTAAATCAAACCCAACTTAATTTCTTTCTTCCTCCTTTGAAATGGTATTTTCTGTTGTCGAGATGCACCATTTTAGAAAGGAACTAAATAGTCTAAACATTAGGGGTGGCCTTCATTTGGGTGTTCGAGATGGTTTACATGCTAAATGTTTTCCCCTTGTTTATAGTTCTGCATATTGCCAGTGTAGATGCACATCTTAGTCATCTTTGTTCAGCGAATTTGTGTATCTCATCCTCTGCAATTTAATATTGGATTGTAGCATGAGTCTTATAAGGAAATTTATTTCTTGCCAAATGAAATCACTTGGGACATACAGATGATTGAAATGCTGGTTATTTTTCTGTTATTGTGCACCTCAATTTGAAGCTCCTACCTGCATCTCCTTCAGGATTTACGTTCACAGAAGTCAATTCTGCGCGTGCAAGCTCTGCGAAAGTTGTGTGCTGCCACTTTTCATCAGATGGAAAGCTTCTCGCTACTGGTGGTCATGATAAGAAGGTACACAATTTACTGAATTTTTTTTTTCTTTTTTTCATTTGCACATTCCTTCACAGTTAAGGCCTTAGCGTTGCTGTTAGGCTAATGCTTCTGCTTTAAATATTGCAGTTAATGATTGAGACTAAACTTTTGACAATTCAATTTATTTGCAATTACACATGAACACTTAGAAATTGTGGCAACAGTGCATGCTCATGTTTTTCAGTTTTGCAATGCAGGTTGTGCTGTGGTACACTGATACACTGAAGCCGAAAACCACCCTTGAGGAACATACATCCTTGATTACTGATGTTCGCTTCAGTCCAAGTGTATCTCGTCTTGCAAGTTCATCCTTCGATAAATCGGTCAGGGTTTGGGATGCGGACAACGTAAGTCATGTTGCTTTCCTCTCCGAACTCTGTGTGGAGCTATCATATCCCTTGTGATTGATGGTGTAGAATATTGTGATTAGAATTCCTTAGCCTCCAAAGTGAGGCTCTTACATGATATTTAAACATTACAAAATATGACAGGTCCACTACAATCATAAGTCATAGTCTAGAACATACTTAGGCCCAAGCTCAATACTCAAAACTAACTCACTAACTCATAACACTCCCCCTCAAGTTGGACCATAGATATTAATCATGCCTAACTTATTACGAATATACTCAACTCGATTTTCAGAAAGAGGTTTAGTTAGAATGTCACCAAGTTGCTCTTCTGTCTTTACATGGCTCAATAGAATATCTTCACTCTGCAACTTCTCTCTCACAAAGTGACAGTTAACCTCAATATGCTTCGTTCTTTCATGAAAAACCGGATTGAAAGCTATGTGGATGGCAGACTGACTATCACACCACAACTGAGCAGGTCTTGAAGCAGGAAGCTTCAACTCATCGAGTAACTGACGTATATGGGTGACATTACTAGTCAAGTGAGCTAGAGCACGATACTCTGACTCGACACTATACCTATCTACAACAGTTTGCTTCTTGCTCTTCCACGATACTAGATTGCCACCAACAAACACACAATAACCACTGGTGGACTTCCGATCAGAGGGTGAGCCAACCCAATCTGCGTCAGAGAAATCCTCAATACGTGTATGACTATGATTACTATAGAGCAGTCCTCGACTAGGATGTCCCTTGATATATCAAAGAATGTGGACGGCTGCTTCTCAATGAGGGATTCGAAGATCTGACATAAACTGACTAACTACGCTCATTGGGAATACAATATCGGGACGTGTGATAGAGAGATAGTTCAGCTTACCCACCAAGCGTTTGTACCTATCTGGATCATCCAATATAGTACCCTCTGTAGGTGAAAGTCTCGTCCCAGGAAGCATCGGAGTGTCATTTGGCTTGCTATCAAGCATACCAGTATCTTGCAACAAGTCCAGAGCATACTTGCATTGGGACAAGAAGATCTCACGCTTATAACGAGATACCTCAATTCCCAAAAAATATCTCAAAGATCCGAGGTCTTTGGTCTTAAAATGACTCTGGAGGAATGTCTTCAGGGAGGTTATCCCTGAACTGTAACTGCCCGTGATGACGATATCATCAATATAAACCACAAGGAAGATGCAACCCTCACTAGAGTGCCGATAGAATATAGAATGATCTTTTGCAGACCGCTGTAGACCGAACTCCAGGATCACAGAACTGAACCGTCCAAACTAAGCTCGAGGTGACTATCGAAGCCCATATAGGGACTTCTTTAGACGGCATACATACCCACATTTCCCTTGAGCAACAAACCCAGGAGGTTGCTTCACATACACCTCTTCAGTGAGGTCCCTATGAAGAAAAGCATTCTTCATATCCAGCTGATGCAAAGGCCAATGATGAGAAGCAGCCAAAGAAATGAAAAGGCGAACAGAGGCTCTTTTGGCCATGGGGGAAAGCGTCTCAGTATACTGAGCATAGCCTTTGGCCACCAGGCGGGCTTTAAGACGAGCAACGAAATCATCAGGATTCATCTTCACGACAAAGACCCACTTGTAATCAATAGTCTTCTTCTCGGGAGGTAGAGGAACAAGATCTCAGATCTGATTAGCCTCAAGAGCTGACTTCTCTTCAAACTTGTCCTGTTTCCACTCCGGGGAAGAGAGAGGCTTAGACAGGGTCTGAGGAACAGTGATAGAGTCCAGGGCAGAGATAAAAGCCTGCAAGGAAGAAGAAACTCCAGCATATGATATATGAGTAGAGAGAGGATATGTAGTACAGCTCTGTTGGCCCTTCCGGAGGGCGATGGGAACATCTAGATCCAAGGAAAGAGCAGGGGACGAGGAATCCAATGACGGAGGCGGTGGACCGGCAGGGGTCGATTTAGGAGCAACTACGGGAGGAGAATCCAACCTGATCGAAGGTAAATCTGTACCAAAGGAGACGATCGGTTCTAGACGATGGGTGTACACATGGCGGATAGGAAGGGGAGGAGATGGGTGTGGAGGTGGAGAGGACGAATACGAAAGTGGAGGAGATGGGTGTGGGGATGGAGGGGACGGACACGGAAGCAGAGGAGATGAAGGAGAGGACGGAAGTTGGAGAAGCTCATAGACCAAAGTGTCGTCATCCACACACACAGACTGAGATGGACGAGGAACGGAGGATGAAGTCACAGATGAAGAGGAAAAGAATGGTGTAGACTCATCAAAGGCGACATCAACAGACACGCAAAAGCGACGCAAGTCAAGAGAATAACATCGATACCCCTTCTGAACACATGAGTAGCCCAACAATAGACGTCTTAAGGATTTGGGGTCCAGTTTAGTGAGAGTGGGGCGGACGCCCCGAACATAACAACTACACCTAAAAATGCGTAGGGAAAGAGGGTGAATGAGGTGTAGAGAGCTATCGGGGAAGAGAACACGAAAGGGTATCTCTCCTTGAAGAACAAAGGAAGGCATACGATTGATCAAGTAGGCAGTAGTTAACATAGCCTCGCTCCAAAACATTTTGGGCACACATGCGAAACATAAGGGCTCGGATCACTTCTAGGAGATGCTAATTTTTTCGTTCAACAACACCATTTTGTGGTGGTGTATCTGAGCAAGAGGACTCATGGAGAATCCCATGAGTGGTCATAAATGTGGTAAAGGAAGATGAGAAGTATTCCTGGACGTTATCACTCCTGAATGTACGTATAGGTATGGAAAAATGTGTCTGTATCTCAGTATAAAAGGTAGTGAAGATAGAAAACAACTCAGAACGATTCTTCATTAAAAATAACCAAGTCATTTTTGAGTAGTCATTTACAAACGACACAAAGTAGCGAAAACCTGCCTTAGACTTTACTGGACATGGATCCAAACGTCAGAATGCACCAAAGCAAAAGATGCACAGACTCATTGACTCTAGACTGATATGAGACTCTATGTTGTTTCGCAAACTGACAGGAATTACGAAAAAGGTCGGATAATGGTTGAACCTCAGGATAGAGACGTTTCAGACTAGGAGAGCGTCGGATGACCAAGACGATAATGGAGTTCTAAGACAGTGGTAGATATGCTGGGAAAAACAACGGGAGGTGACTCTGCCTCCAACACGTAGAGTCCCCCTGACAAGAGTCGATCCCTACTAATAGTATTCCTTGTCAAAGGATCCTGAAAAACATAAGAATCACCAGATTAGATAACATGGTATCGGTGAGTCCGAGTCAAAGTACTAATAGATAATAAATTAACAGATAGAGCTGGAAGGTAGAGAACAGTTTGTAATGTAAGAGTGGGAGTAAGAGGTATTGTCCTTATCCCTTTAATTGGGATATAAGTGCTATTCGCAATGCGAACATCCGGATATGAGGATGTGGGCGAATACTCATACATCATACCTACAGAACCAGTCATATGGTCAGAGGCTCCAGTATCAATAATCCACTGGCGAGGAGATGCAGAGAGATAAACAGTAGAATTGACAAAGTGCACGGAAGGAGTCAAAGAGGACTGCGTCTGAATAGAAGCAGGGGGATAATCATCAGTGGGTGGAGGATCCATCCCAGAAGAAGTCACATTAGTCGACCGAGGAGCGGATGGTCGACCATGTAACTTGAAACATCTATCTCGAGTATGACTAGGGGCCTTGCAATAGGAATATGGAGGTCTGTTGTCAGAAGCAGTAGCAGTAGTAGTGGAAAGGCGGCCATGTAGCTGATAACAAGTCTTAATGATATGACCAAGGCGCTGACAATGAGTGCAAAATGAGCGGTCTCCCCCTCGACCACGACCTCAGCCACGGGAGCTACTAAAACTAACAAATGCTGGACGATCACCATCAGAGTCAGCGGAAGACCGAATGGCGTGGTTGGCTCTAGAAAAAGCCTCGGTCAAGGAGGTCTCACGACTAGCCAAGATCTGAGAGCGAATGGAATCATAAGAAGGTAGACCACTCAAAAAGGACATGATAGCAAGTTGCTCATGCTGTTGCTGTATCTCAGTAACCTTGGCAGTGATAGGCATCAAGATATTGAACTCCTCATAAGTCCTCTTAAAAGAAGTAAAATACTCACCAAGAGAAGACTCGCCAAACTGAGGGCGAAAGAAGGACTGTGACACATTATAAAGCCGATTCATATTGTCCTTACCAGAATACAAAAGAGTCAAATAATCTCAGATCTTCCGCATAGCGAGACAATGAGTCACAAGGTCAGCAATAGAGAAGTCCATAAAATTGAGAAGACGATTATATAGACGGGCATCCGCTCGGACCTAGGCTTCAGTCTGGACAGGATCTGTCTCAACACTAGGACCCTCTATAGTCAAATGATCCTCTAACTCCATATCCATGATACTAATCTCCACTCGACGACGCCATTGAAAATAATCCCCACTCAAGCGATCATCGGTGAGCTTAGTGGTGGTCGGAATAAATTCAGAAGAGGACTCCGATGGACACACATTCATAGAAGATGAGGAAGCCTCTTTTGTCTCAATTGAAGAAGTCTCCTTAGTCTCAGTTGCCATAACTCAAATAAACCAAGTATATAGAACAAAGGAATAAGCAGGAGCAGCTATCTCATAAGAGAAGAAAGTAGGCTCAGCAACCTTGGCTCTTAAAAGGAGCAGCAGCAGCAAAAGGCAATCTCACAGCATGGAGCAAAGTGCAAGAAGCAGCAGCACATAGAAGCAGCAGCAGTAGCATAGAATGAAGGAGGACACAAAGACCATTCAAGCCCGAAGCGCATAGAAAGAGCGGAAATCAAAGGATAGCACAAGAGAATAAAGTGATCGAGAGAAAAAACGGGGCATATTGCCTTTGGAGGTTGCCGGCGTGCGGCGCGTGGTGGCGCGTGACGCCCACACGCAGAGAGAGAAAGTAGTGCGTGGAGGCGTGTGGAAGCTCCGACAAGGTCGCGGCCAGTGAGTCAAGCGGCGATAGAGGATGGGTATTCACCCTAGACCATTCAATCAGTGAACATCAAAAGGAAAGTGCGCGATTTCCACCATCTCCAAACCCTAGGCGCGCGGGAGAAGATGAGTCGTTGTAGACAATGGCCGTCGGTGACGGGGGCCACTCCCCTGAGGTCGCCTGTCTCTAGGCTAAAGGTTGGAGGTGTCGGTTTGGGCAGTAGAGTGGCGATGGTAGGTGTGCAGGCCAAGCAGTGGCGGCTGAAGGTTTGGGCTAGATGTATGTGGGTGGTGGCAGAGGGTTTGCTAGGTTTTGCTGAGGTTGTGCTTTGATACCATGCAGAATATTGTAGCCTCCAAAGTGAGGCTCTTACATGATATTTAAACATTTCAAAATATGACAGGTCCACTACAATCATAAGTCATAGCCTAGGACAAATCTAGGCCCAAGCCCAATACTCAAAACTTAGTCACTAACTCACAACAGATGACATTTCACATCTCGAACTCTAGTGTCCTCTCCCTTAACCCCTCTCCTGATCTCTGAATTACTTTTACTAATGAATCCCATTCGGTTCAAAATGTTGCTTGATTTCTATGATATGCTCTTTGTTTTCCTAGGTATCAGTGTGATATATAAGTGTTGTGAGTAGTTAGTATTGGGTATTGGGCATGAGTCTAGGTTTGTTATATGGTTATGCTTTATATTGTATTAGACTTATTATATTTATTGAAGTATAAATACATAGCTGAGCCTCACTTTAGAGGCCAAGCATTCTAATCATTCTATTTTACATGGTATCAGAGCAAAGCTTCATGAAACCCTAGCAAACCCCTAATTTGCCACCCACATACTCAACTCCAAACCCTAAGTCGCCACTGTCCTTGCCTGTAACACCTACCACCGCTACCCTACTGCCCAAACCACCACCACCAACCTTCAACCAAAGATCGACGACCGTAGGGGAACAACCCCTGTCCCAGGCGGCCGCCGTATGCGACGGCTCCATCTCCACCGCACGTCTAGGGTTTGGAGGTGATGTAAATCGCGCATTTTTCTTATGATTTTCACTAATTAGATGGTCTAGGGTGGATGCCCACCTTCTGTTGCTGCTCGCATCACCGGCTGAAGCCTTGACGAAGCCTCCACATGTCGGTGCCTCTTCCTCTTTTTGCACGTTGACGTCACGCGCCACCACGCGCTGCACGCGCTGGCAACCGGCGACCTCCAAAAGTAGTATGCTCCGTTTTTCTCCCGATCATTTTCTCCTCTTGTGGTCTCTCCTATTCTCGCTCGTTCTATGTGCTTCGGGCTTGAGTGGTCCTTGTGTGCCCCTTCATTCTTTGAGATCACTTCTCGCTTCTCTCTTCTCGCTTCTCGTTACTCCTTTATTTTATGAGATGAGATAAGATTGTCTCTTCTTGTTGTGAGATTGCCTTCTTCCCGCTTGTTCTATATACTTTGTTTATTTGAGTTATGCCAACTGAGACAAAGAAGGCTTCTTCCTCTTCTATGAATGTGTATCCACCGGAGATCTCGTGAGTTTATTTCGACCACCACTAAGCTTACTGATATTCGCTTAAGTGGAGTTAATTATTTTCGGTGGTTTCGGCGAGTTGAGGTTATATCATGGGCATGGAGTTAGAGGATCATTTGACTACGGAGGGTCCAAGTGATGAGACGGATCCTGTCAAGACTAAGGCCTGGGCTCGAGAGGATGTCCGTCTATATACCCGTCTTCTTAATTCTATAGACTCTTCTATTGCTAATCTTGTGACCCATTGTCTTACTGGAGATTTGAGATTATTTGGCTCTCCTGTATTCTAATAAGGATAACATAAACATGTTCTATGATGTATCACAATCCTTTTTCGCAGTCCTTTTTCGCCCTTTTATGAGGAGTTCAACATCTTGATACCTTTCACTGCCAAGATTACTGAGATGCAGCAGCATGAGTAACTTGCCATCATATCCTTTTTTAGCGGTCTACCGTCCTCTTATGATTTTATTCGTTCTCAGATCTTGGTTAGTCGCGAGACCTCACTGACTGAGACCTTCTCTAGAGCTAACTACGTCATTCGGTCTTCCTCTGACTTTGGTGATGATTGTGCAGCACTTGTCAGTTTTATTAGCTCCCGTGGCCGAGGCCGTCGTCGAGAGGGAGACCGCCCATTTTGCACCCATTGTCAGCGCCCTAATCATATCACTGAGACATATTATCAGCTACATGACCGCCTCTCCACTATTACTGCTTCTGCTCCTGATAGCATACCTTCATGCTCTTATTACGAGGCTCCTAGTCATACTCGAGACAGATGTTTCAAGTTATATGGTCGACCATCTGCTCCTTGGTGGGATAATGCGACTTCTTCTGGGGCGGATCCTACTCACACTGATAATTATCTCCTTGCTTCTACTCAGATGCTGTCTTATTTAGCTCCTTCTGTGCACTCGGTCCAGTCTCCTACTTATTTCTCTACATCTCCTCGTCAATGGATTATTGATACTGCGGCCTCTGACCATACGGCTGGATTAGTAGCTATGATTCATGACTATTTGTCCACGTCCTTATATCCGGATGTTCGGATTGCGGACGACAATTATATCCCTGTTAAAAGGATATGGACAATACCTCTAACCCCCACTCTCACCTTACATATTATTCTCTATATTCATGCTATATCTATTAATTATTATCTGTTAGTGTCTTGACTCGGACTCACCGATATCATGCTATCTTTTCTAGTGATTCTTGTGTTTTTCAGGATCTTTTGACGAAGAAGACTATTGGTAGGGGTTGACGCTTGTCAGGGGAACTCTACGTACTGGAGGCAGTCACCTCCCGTTGCTTTTTCTAGCATATCTACCACTGCCTTGGGCCTTCATTGTTGTCTTGGTCATCCGACGCTCTCCTGTTTGAAGCGTCCATGTCCTAAGCCTCAGCCTTTATCCGACCTTTTTTGTGAGT
>JAOWBR010041081.1:0-15816 GCA_028571145.1 Dionaea muscipula
CTACCCGAGAAGAAGATAGCCAGTCATGCTACTACTCATTCACATTACAAGTACAGTGCAGCTATTGCTACTGCTACTGCTTCCCAATCAAATAAGAATAAGGCCATTGTCCGACAAATGGCTAACGTGGTTCAACGAAATAAGGTGCTGCCTTATCATCAGCAATCAGAAGAAGAAGAAGAGACAAGTTGGGGTTCCCCCATTTCATATGCCTCCTCAAGCAGGACTAGCTATGATAGCAGGGGAAGTGAAGAAGAAGAAGAGTCTCAACTGTCAGATGATAGGTTAATATCTCAACATTTAAGCTCATCATCTGGCAGAATACCACGACATATTATGGTGCATGAGAGTAGCTCAGAGTATGATGTCTCATCTGATAATAATAGCCACAATCAAGGTATGGGTATGGGTATGGGTATGGGTCGTCCGCACCGGGTGGGGATGATAAAATCCTTCAAATCAAACCACCGGGTAGAGAAGGTGAGCGGTGCAGGACGGTTGAGGAGGATTAAGAATAAGTTGGGGATGATATTTCACCACCACCACCACCACCACCTCCACCACCATGGTTATACAGAAGAAGATGAGGTAGGCCTTGCAAAATCATTATGGAGACTGTCCCTGGGTAAGATTTTCCAGCACAAGGTAGGGACGGAATCTGAGAAGAAAAAGGTTGAGGATTCGAGAAGACGACCGGTTACTAAGAGCATAAAACGGAAGCAACAAGGTTGGCATTTTCATGCTCTTGTGGATGGGCTTATGAGGCACATAAGGCGTCCAGATAAATCTAAGCTGGCCAACGAAATTGTCATCAAAAGGCCAGGAAATATTCATCGTGGTGGTAGAAAAGGGGTTAATGGGTTAAGCTTATGGCAAAAGCTTCATGGCCAGCATGGTCTAAAGCTCTCCAACAGGGGACCAGTCAAGCTCAGGTCTAAAACTAGAAGGCCTCAACTTTCTATGGCTAACATGCATTTAAGAAGGTGAGAAACTTTATGCCCATACACTTTATGTTCCCAGGTGGATCTTAATTCTCTTTGCTTTTGTATGAAGTACAAATAGTTCTGGTATAGCGGATTTTTTTTTTTTTTTTTCTCTCCTTGTATTAAGATCAAATAAAAAAGTTGTACAAGCACAAGAATATTCATCCAACCCAATCAATATCAAAATTGTCTAGATTTGTCAGCCACTTAGAAGTATCTTGAGATGTATAAGGCCTAGAATATGCACCCTTGGGATCATGATCTACGATACTGGTAGTGATATGCTCAGTATTCTCATCTTTACCTGGATTTCCATGCCTGCCTGATTGTCTCACCTTCAGAGACAAAAGCCGAGAAACTTCATGTAGGCCTCCCCATTTTTCCAAAGCACGAGCAATGTCGTATCGCCCTGCAAGACATAATTAGATATCAGAGAATGAAATCCCCATCCCAATGCACAGCATGGGAACCTGAACTCAAAACTTTTACACGATTATACCACCATGAAAGGCTGCACATAAACTCAAAAGCTAGAGCTCAGCACCATGAAAGGCCTCACATAAAGTGACAAGCTAGACCTCACCCACCATACCACACCATGGCTTGCTTCACTTCAGGAATTGAGCACAAAGAGTGGAGCCATACCACATATTGTGCATCGTTTCCCTTTGTTTCTGCAGGTCAATGTGTACACATCTTCGATTCCTAATGGGGCTTTCATTCAGTTAGTCCTCAATAAAGATTCATTTCTTTGTTTTCTTTGGGTGGTCCAACACGTCTACAAAGCAACTATTACAGTCAAAGGTTGTCCCCGGGAAGAATATTCATAAGCGTGAAGTGCAGGAGACAATGATAGAAGAAGAGATTTCTAGACCTGCTCGTTCAAAAGTTTTTCTACTGGGCATAAATGACGGATCCATGCCCCAGTTCTTCTGAAACCGCTTGATCTACAATAAAAAGTAGAGAACATAATTGCCATTACTGCAGTGATAATGCATCAAGATAACAATCTGAGAAACCACAGGAAACTCAAAAGCTTACCTCCTCCAGCAAATTGTCAAGGTCATCCCAATAACCCTTTGGTTTACGATTCTTATAAGCAAGAGACAGATTCATCAATGATGCAATTTTCCTGAATCCACCCATCCTACTAATTGCCTTCTCAATATCCATCCTACCATGCAGACGAAGTTGCTTCCGCATGGGCATAAAACCTTCCTGCCCATGCTCTGTAATAAACTTAAGAAGTTCAGACTGGAGAACTCCAATGTCATGCTGCAATCCAGGAACCCTAGGCAGTGAAAGTCTGAAATCTGAACCTCGTTCCCCTTGCTTCTCATGATCAATTTCATTCTTGTCACTTGATGAAGTACTAGGCTGGTTTCGATCGTGGACCTCAAATGAAATTGTTTCAATAATCTTTTCAACGTAATCTCGTATAGCACACAAGTTAGAAGGAAGATCTTCGTATATAACCTGGGAGCCATTGGACCAAGGAGTGCTCATTCAGTTAGTAAGTCAAAAAAGGCATGCCTCACTTACAGACAAAGAGCACAACCCACTTCAAGAAGAATAAATGGTAACCAGAAATAAATCATCATATTGACTGTTCACTGTTGAAAACAAGCTGCCCACACCACACCTAGAGGAAAAAGAAGGCTTGGTTTGCTATTGTAGTTGTTGTAGATAGGAAAACAAGCAGAACATTTTGTAGATGCAACCAGATTCCAGGAAAGCTTCATTGATTTACTGACCACTGTGGATGCAGGAATGGAAACATAGCTCGGAATGGAAGGATGAGCAAACCTCTTCCATGATTGCTTCTGAGAGAAAAGTATCTTTCCGCATTTTTGACTCGACATAGTACTTAAGCAGTGTATGATGATTTCCAAGCTGTTCAAATTGCCATTTCCCCTGAAACGAGTCAAAGTCCCCCTCAACCTGTTCAAAAGTAATCTCTTGCTCACGATGCTCACAAAGGTCCATCACGACCCGTGCCTGTAGTACCATATATAGCAGGCCCTTGCATCCTTCCTGTGAATGGACGAAATCAGAAATTTATCCTTAGGCGGAACCAAGAGGCATACACAGGAATGGTAATTATAAGATTATTCTTGTATTATCAACCGCTACAGGGTGTCTTCAAAAAGGTAGATAATCCAAGATTTCTCTTTCACAGATAATCCATGAGGGGAAAAAAATAACAGATTTTCTTTGGCAATCGCCGTGAGAAAGTTAAGAGCAGGTATTGTCCATCAGGTTTGATGGAAAAACATTTAATACACCGATGATAAGTCATGGAACCGGTGATATCCAAAAAACTTCACAGAATCATCATCCAACACAACTGTTAAATGGCAACACGAATTGCATTTGGCTCATGGAATCAAGTATGTGACAGAACTATTATATGTGCTGAAAGATTCTTCCATAAAATGGAGATTCCTCAGGAAAATTCCAAGAAAGATCTCCATTCAAACTGCCTACAAAGAGCTTCATTGAAAGCCTTGGAAATTTACTCTTCCCAGAACTATGGATCACCTATCTAATGATATCAACAATGATTTTGTCCGCAACAACACAAGAATAATTCCGTACATATCCATTGCAAGAACCAATGGATGCAGATAAAAACATATCTACCCTCTTTACTAGCACGGGGAAGAAACATAAAAGCCAAACACAATCTCCCCAATATATGACACCTGGGGATTCCTTAAAGTATCCTTGTAGTAACACGAACAAATGTTGGTTTGTAGTAATACACAAACCTCATGCTCATACCTGAAGGATGCGAACTTTGTTGTTATCTCGTGATAAGATTTTACTAATCGCCAGATTTGGGACTATTCTGCAAAAAAAAAGGAGAAGAAAAAAATCTTATATGAGGACTCGAAAGCCATGAAGCAAAAAAGATCTGCATGAAACTTGGTTGAAAGAAAAGAAGAAAACCACCTTAATTGCTAGGCAGGTGATGAAGGGGCAATTTGGATAGTTTAAACTCAGATTTCATGAAGAAATCATCCTAGGAATGTAAAACCAAAATGGTAGACAAAAGCACAGGCAACATGTCATTTGCAAAATAGCACAGGTAGAAGTATATGGAGTAGATACATGCAGGGCAGAGTCAGACATCAATACATCAAACATCTCAGGTGACACTAAAAGTGAAAGACAACTAAATAAGCAACCGATTCATGAGCGTGAGGTTCCTGTGACCGTCACAGTTTCATACATTTTTGGCTAGTTGTATCACTTAGCCTGTTATAACAGCCTCATGACGTATTTTGCTTTTTTAGATGTCTTTTAGGATGGCAGCTAATCTTTTACTTGTGGACTACTAAGGTATACTCTGAATTATACACATGTACTCTGTGTTTCATGTATATATATATTTCTTACTTACCAAAAAAAAATGAAAGATGACTTCCAGGTATGAAATTACAAGACAACCTCCAGGTATGAGAACCAAAGTGAGTTTTACGATCAAGAGTTTATGGTGCTTTTGACTAGAAGGCATCGCATAGCATTCCAGGGAAGAAAAGTTGCAACTAAGATTTGCAATTTTTACACTACAAGAGGAGTGATCAACCAATGATCAAGGATCTAAGCTGGACTTACTCGGGGAGACTCTCATATTCAGTCAAAATATTCCATACTTCAAAAACAGGAGCTTTCACTGTTATGCTGGCAGCAACGGAACGGTGAGCGCCACCATTTTCCTTCAGTGGAATATAGTAGTTAGAGACAGCCAAAACAACCAGGACCCCGCCAAAGACGAAGTTATATTTCAAAAGTAAAAGAATTACCAATAGGTCGTCAAATCTGCGAAGATGAATTTCATCCACCATGCAGCGTTTATCAAGTCTGCAAGAATTTCCAAATACACCCCAGCTCCTACTTAGATGAGCTGTTTGGGTCACAGGGACAGAACTAGAACTAATGAAACTCTTTCTGAGCTCTTCAGTAGTACGTTTTCCATCATCTCCCAAGTCATCAGCACTAACATCTGACCCAGCTTCGGTGGTTGAAGTTTCTATGGTGGGTTGCTTCTGAACACCTTGAAAGTTACTCTCAGCTCTACAGGCCAAGGCGCGGAGGTTCACAGGAAGGTCTGATAGGATAATCCTCTCCAGAAAAATGGTAGGAAAATTGTATCTTGGTATAACATTGACTTCATAAGACAATGTTGTTGGCAAAGACCTGATTCATGGCAAAAAGGAAGTTGCACAGGCATGAAATGATATACTCGATAACTAGGGTGGTTAAATAAAGGGAGCGAAGAACAGTAACTCTTCTAAACCTACTGTTGATATTTTTGAACTTGAGAACAAAATGGAAACAGAGGTGTTTAAGGTCATTAAAGCATCAATTCTCACACTACATTGCAATCTCCACATCACACCTATTGAAGGCCAACTATGGTCTCATTGGTTAGGCTTAGGAGAATCTGTGATGATTTTATTGGATCCACTCCCAAAAGAAACTATTTCCATCTTTATTTGAAAGCAAGAATCTGATGCCAAGCACATTTCTGGATCCATTTCCTCAGTCCTCCATGCAGTCTCCTATTACCATTAATGTTACTTCCCACGTCTTCGTTCAGCTGTCCTTTAGTTGAAATAAAACCCACTCCCAAACCTTCACCAGAACCCATATAGTTTAAGCTTCACAATTAATGGCTGTTGATTTGACCTAAAATATCTTATGATGAAATGAATTGAATTTCAAGACCATAAAAGCCCGCATCTCAAGAGAAGAGGCATTCATTTCCATGTCTAGGAATCTCTACTCGACATTCACGCGACGGGTTTTGGTACAATGGCACAATCTTCATGCTGATGTCGCATTATGCTCTATAACAGAACAGAAAACCCTTACAAACATTGATCCTTGATGCATTTCAAGAATTTGTTGGTTCAGAAGCTATAGTCTTTGGCATGAAGAATTTGATGGCAATTCAATATTGGTTATCTAAACAAATCCCTGCCGGGCGCACGGCGCACTGAAGGAATGA
This sequence comes from Dionaea muscipula, assembly GCA_028571145.1. Taxonomy (NCBI): domain Eukaryota; kingdom Viridiplantae; phylum Streptophyta; class Magnoliopsida; order Caryophyllales; family Droseraceae; genus Dionaea; species Dionaea muscipula. Next base: position 6,001 of record JAOWBR010041081.1, read on the forward strand.
GTGATATGATTCAGTTTAGACACAATCAAGAAACAACTGAAAATCTGATGCTAATGATATTAAACAATTGAAAACTAGAACTCAACTTGACGAATAATGTACCTTCTGCTGCACTTTATGAACCATTTTCCTTCAAACTTCTTGAAGTCTCCATCAACCATAGAAAAGTGAAGCTCACGGTCATTCAACTAAATCGTAAAAGCGAAAAGAATGAGAAAATTTAACAACATTAACATAAAGTTAAAAGAGCAAGACAAATTTTTGTTCTCATTTGTACATGAATGGCAGATCTCAAAGTTCCATGATGCATCATTAACTGCTACAGAACCAAGAGTTATAATCCCAATCCTTAGATGCTAAGCCATTTAATGCTGCACATCAGTCAAAATTAAGAGGACAAACATAAGTTAACAGCTGAACAATGTTTGATCACATAGTTAATTTCCAGCAAGAATGTCCTTGAAGTATCTTAAAGGAAACTTTAAGTAATTCACTTATTGAGATTTCTATTCTAGCGTCTCTCTCTTGGAGTCCCCCAGTTACTCGTTCTTATGTGCTATAATGACACACTTAGATTTTGATGCTCACTGAAGTGGGAAACTCTTGGAGATCCAAGACAACTCGAGCCTCAATATGCCAATACAATGCCCTCTGTAAGCCTCTCTGCTCTAACCATATCCGCCCAGGATGTGGACAGGGGATTCTCCCGCTGACAAAAGCAAGGGAAAAGCCGATCAAATAATAGCACTAGACAACAGGGAAGCAGTTTTACTCGTTAAATGAGTTAAATAGGACTAAGGCGCACCGGATTACAAAAAACAGGAGCCTTCAAAAATGAGAAAAAAAAAACAAAAGAAAAATAGTCAATACACCATTCTGAATGTTTTGCATAACATGTTAAGCCTACAAACATGGTTTCCCAGGTCATCAATCAGTGCCGTAGCTACTAAGGGCCAAGGGGGGGCAATTCTGAAATTTCAGAAAAAAATAATAATAATACATTTTTTAAAAAATTGGAGAAAGTGGTCATGTCAGACACATATGAGGCACACAAATCAACTCGTTCTTATTAAGAAATTGATGTTCCGAATATAGATAGAGAACTGCAACTCAAGGGAAAGAAATACGTAAAGTTCCGATGATTATAAATTTGTATCATGGCATACATTGTTATTTATATGCAACATGTAGAACTTAATACTCATTTTGACAAAATGACTAGTGAGATACTACTTTGTGTGGCTTATTTGAACTGATCCATTCGTTCTCTAATTTTGATAAGAACAACTTGATTCGTCTTGTAGAGTTTTATCCCAAAAACTTTTCTTCAATGGAGATTTTAATATTTCATGACCAACTTAATACATATATTTTCTATATAAGATCGAGTGAATAATTCCAGTGTTGAATGATATTTCTAATCTTGCAAAAACTATAATGGAAACTGAGGTATATATAAAGAATGATGTTTTTTATGGAATTGATAACGAATCAATCGTAGAATATTATCAAAACATGAAGACACGTCGAATTAAGTTGTCGAAACATCAGAAGAAAAGATGTGTAGTTTGAACATATCTTGTTTTTTTCTTTTTTCTTTTTTGTTTATCGTCGAAAACTTAGAGCACAATAATATTTATATTTAATAGTTTGAATCAAATAGTTTTTAGTTGTTATTATTTTGTAAATGTTTGTAAGTTGTTACACAATGGTACCCCCTCTCATTATTATTCCTCGCTATGTCAATATGCCACTCTAGTAGCAAGCTTGGCAAACTCCGTTGACATTATCACAGTCAACAAGCAGCAGTCCTGCCCCCACTCTTTTTTTTATATAGCTAAGAACCTGCAATCGTTATCCATCTTATGTGCCTTGTGTAAAAACTTCCGGACAAATGGACTAGCCTGCAAAGCTCATGTACCAAGTAAATTTGCAAACGCAAAGCAACCAAAAGGCAGGCTCGGACAAACTTGTTGTGTCACCCAAGATTTGAACTTCATTATGACAGTTGATGCTCGCACCAATTTAACTACCACCAAGGTTGCCAACCTGAACACACTCTTTGCACCCAAGGATATAAATATCTTTGTTGCGTCTTCGTTTCCTTATCAACCACTCTTTATTCAATTCCTCTCTCTTTGATAAACATCCTAGGAGCTGGTAACTGGTATTTGATCTGATGGTGCTGATGATACTTGAATTAATGGTGACAATTCTCAACGTAGGTGGTTATTTATGCTTGATGGTGCTAGCATCTCTCTCTTGTTGCCCAATGCCCACAATTCCTAGTTTATGACATGGTAACTTTGTTACTGAAACACCAGCCCAAGTGTGGTTTCACTTGAATTTCAAGATTCAAGATTCCAAGGGTTATATAGAAGTAAGCTTTGGGTGTAGGTGCAAATGCAATAAGCCAAAATAAAGAGCGAAAATCCGACAGCTACTTGACCGCAATCCGGTAGCAGTTGGGTTTGTTGTGGTTGTGCTTGGCACCATAGAGGTCACCTGACTAACCATCCATTGCATTTTTCCTTAATTGTTTTTTTGCAATTATGTACTCATTTGGCCCTCCCTGCCTCACCCATCTAAAAACAAAAGGATTATTTCTTCTCCATCATCTTAATCCCAAAACTTTCCCTACCCCCTTCAGATCCCCCAAACAAAAACCACAAAGCCCCAGTTAAATAATCAACTTTCAAAGTGCTAAGCACCCAAGAATAAGATACCTGAACAGCACTACATCAGCTATCAACAGATAAACAACAATGATCAACAACTACCAAGTTATTACCTGCAAACAAGATTAGGGATGAAATCAGCAAGCCTCTCATAATCAGTGAGAACATTCCAAACCGATTCGAGATCCGCATTCACCGATATCTCTGCCTTAATCCGTCGCTCCCTCCACGAAATCACGTCAACTTCGCAACGCACCTCCCTCTCTTGAATTCCCTTCCCCTCCCCGGTATCCTGCTCATGCTTATCATCCTTGTCACTATAAAAACTCAATCTCCGCTTGTCGCCGCCATCGGTGACGCATACTCTAGTGTTCCACCTGCGGCTACAAGAGAAAGCTAAGCAATCGCCGTGAGTTCGCCGACGATGGATCGAGTCGTTGAAGGTGGAGAAATTAGGGTTCTTGACGAGAACAGTAGAGTGTGTGCACAGAGATTTCAGAAACATGGAGAGCTCTTCTGGAGGGAGATTGCAGAGCTCAAGCTCGAGAGGAAAAATGAAGAAGAGGAGACTGTCAAGTGAACTGGAAACTGATCGCTGTCGGGTCGGATTGGATTTCTGTTTTTCACTTATTTATTACTTTTTTCTTTTCGTTTTCCGTGCTGGGAATTGGTGGCTCGCACATGAGGGTGTTTTGGTAATTCGGACATAATTTGTGGTGGGAAATGCGGGGTGGGGGACATTCTGTCATCTATAAACAAAAGAGAAACTGGAGTAAATTTTGGAAAATCCCCCGAACTTTAAGCCTATTTTTAAATTAACCTCCAATCTTTTGATTTTATCAATTTAACCCCCTAATTTTTTTAATTTTTTAATTTACACCCCTAACTTTCAGGATTTTTAAAAAAAAACTCTGCCGTTCAAAATCGGTCCAACTCCGTCAAAAAATAATCATAAAAAATATAAAAAAAATTTTAAAAAATATAGACAGTGTTTGGTTTGCACTGTTTTCTGTTTTCTGTGTTTTCTGTTTTGCAGAAAACAGAAAACGCGTCTGGTTTGAATTTTCTATTTTCTCAAAACAGAAAACAGTTTTTAGTTCAAAATCTTCAAAATGCAGAAAACGACAAAAAAATATTTTCTGTGTTTTGGGCAGAAATTCTCAAAACACCCAAAATATGAAAAAAAAAAACTCAAGACTCGACAAATTATAAATTATAAATTACAAATTATAAACAAAACACGTTTTTTGTTTCTGTTTTTACTGAAAATTCAAAACTGAAAATTGAAAACTCAAAACTGAAAATTGAAAACTGAAAATAGATAAACCAAACGGCAAGGGCAGGAGATATTTTAAACGGCAGGGGGTATTTTAAAAAATCAGAAAAGTTGGGGTCTTAAATTGATAAAATCAAAAGATCAGGGGTTAAATTAAAAATAGACTTAAAATTGGGGGATTTTTTTAAAATTTTCTCTCAATTTCGAAAAAGAAACTTTAACATTAAGGTAGAGAAATGAAAAAACTCTACAAACATCAAATGAGTGATCTAAAAGTATATTTTAAAAATTATTACTAATATTACCTAATTACTCAAAATTTAGGTTTAATGCAGTTTCCTTTGGTTGAATGAAATCTTTTTCTAATAACAATGGACGTTAATTCTCACATTATTAAAAAAAAAATTTTTTTTATGCAATTATGTAATATAATATAAAAAATACTACAGCAGGAGGGAAGATAACGCAAGATTTTGTAGCCGGGATTGTGAAACAAAGCCATGTGAGTTGTCGTCGTACAACGCCTGATGTTCTTTTTTTCTTGTTCTTCCTCTGGTCCCCACTCGGTGCAAATTATTGGAAGTAGCCATAAATCGTTGAATACATAAGAAGTAATAAACGCAAACACTTTTGAATGCTCACTCAATTTGGTTTTCTTTTGTTTTATGTTTGTTAGTAAATAAATGAGAGTTGTCGGGAGGATTAGACGACTATTTTTTATTTTCTTAAAATATTTTATCGAAATGTCATATCATGAATTCCATACACTATTAAAATAAACAAGAATTGAGTCCTACGGGACTCAAACTTAAGATAACTATCGTTATTGATTTTAATTAGTACAAAAAAAAGTTTCTGAGAATCGAAGTAGGTGGTGGTGGCTGCAAAAGGCTAGATTCTTCGTCAATAAATCATATGGAGATGCTATTGGGGATTCCCTTGCCAGTAAGTCCGGGTTCACTGGATGGACAAAGCAAGGTGTATGGCATCTTAACTGGACCAACGCGGTTCCTCCACTTTCCATTGCTATTCCTCTCGACAATATTCTGTTCAATCTCATCAAGTTTCTTCCCAAATTTTTCGAATGCTTCCCGGGGTCCAGCGTCGGAGGTCCATTCAGGAGTATCTCTCTTTCCCAGATAGACCTCATCAGAAGAATGCCGGGATAAGATCTCTACAAGAGAGATACCAAGCACGGTCAGGAACTGGCTTGTTATTGTTTTCAGGAAAGCAGTCTCCGGCTTCTTCTCCAGCTCTTCGTACTCATCACTGCCAGGTTCAGGCATCAACCGACGGCTCATACTAGGCCTGTTTGGACCATAACCTCCATAAGGGTACTGCCCAAAATTAATAGCTGCGTGGAGAGCAGACGCCACCCATATGATAATGCTGCAAGCTTCTGTTAACTCATTCACCGTCTTCATCTCCGGCCACCATGCCTCGTCTTTCTTATCCCCGTGGCCCTTTTCCCTTACATCTTTCCACCAGCTCTGTAGTTCAGTATCATTGCCAACCATGGCGTCGGTCTCATAGTAGTATGAACAATAGTCCTTTACCCATGTTTCAATTGCTGACCAGATTTCCAGGCCATCAACGGCGAATGGATAGTCCTCTATCACCAGCTTGCACCCATGAGGACTCGAAGAGTCCTCCATAGCCATTCCTCTGAAACAAGAAAACAAGATGAAATATATACTTGCATCAGCAATATTAGATACGTACGTACATCGTCCTAATCAAGAAAAACTGTAAAATTAATGTTGCGACACAAGATGTTAATTATCTCAGCGTATGATTTGTCAAATCGAACGGCCAAAAAAAGGAAGTCCATATATATATATATACCTCTTGACAAGATCTCTTGGAAGTGCTTGGTCGGTGAAGACCCAGGTCCGGTATGCTACAGAAGAAATCTCCATGGCATACTTTCCCTGGAAAACAGTTCTTTCTAGCATGCCGCCAGCATTGATGAGTATCTGCCGTCCTAATGCGTTTATATTCATTGTATCCCGAAAGTGAGGTTGCAAGAGTTTATGAATTGGATGCAGCACGCTCAGTTGCCTATTAGTCGCTATAATGAATGGTTCTATACATGCATGCGTGTGCAACCTGTAACGAACAAAAAGTTAAGTGTGTGAAAATCCAATCCAATTAATCCAATTCCAGATCAAGCACAGCCCAGAGATACTCTGATATTGATCCAGTAGCTAGTACCAGTGGCTGGTGACTTGATGGTTGCCAGAGTCAGCAACAGCAACATAGGCTTTTGCCAGCTGCCAAATGGAGCCTTGAACTCCCTGCTCTTCTGGTGTAAATACATTGCTTTTTGCGCCGAATTGATCACCTTCTGGATGTGGCAAACTTAGTTCGATTGCAACGGGTTTCAGAGTACCATCATCTTTCAAGAAGAGGAGAGTCCTAGAAGCATAAATCTTGGTGCAACTCGTGTTTATCCTTCTCAGGTATGGCATCACGGAATCGTGATGGTCCAATATGAACAACCTGCTATGTTCCATTGCCTGTTCACGTTTACCAGATCTCATTATAATTTAGGAATGTCGACGGCTTATTGGTATTTGTTGAATCCAAATTATTTACCTCGTGTATTGATAACCCTTCCAGGTTACCCACAATGTGTTTGTCGGTTATTGAGCTGTTTTGATTTCCATACACTGCACGATCTAGCTTGCTGACCGGGGGAAACTCCTGCATTTGACGGTGACAAGAAAACAATGGAGTCAGCCAAACAAAAAAGAACTTTTAACTTTTGCCCCACTTCATCTCTGAGTTATGGGAACAGGGTAATTTTGAAGCATTGCACTACCTCAAGACGACAAATGACCACAGGATTCAGTCCAGCTAGCATCTCCCTTGCAAATTCTTCATCTGTCCTCCACGCCCACTTATCCTCTGCACGAGCAATTAAGGCAATGGTACCACATCATAGGCAGAAATCATGAGGACATGCATTCTACATTGAAACAACAACAACAACCAAACCATTTCCTTATTGGGTGGGGCCGACTACACGTATCCGTAGAATACATGTACTACTGATAATTTTAGTGCGCTGACTGTCGACTAGATCGATACATGCATTCTACATTAATTGATAAGCCTTTGAAAAATTATAGTGGGATAGACGACAAAGAAAATTAACCTCCAGGGTTGAGAGGAAGACTTGTGTATGCTCAAGTTATGAATTATGTCAGGTAGAATGTGAGTTTTTCTACACACACCTTTGATTACTTGAGGAGTTGGGAATTTCAACACTGGCACACCATCTGCTGGAAGCAGCACCTTGAGCATCTCCAAGGGTGTTTTTTCCTTCAGCTTGTCTATAAAATCTGATGGTGGCATAAATCCATCTTCATAGAGTTGTAACTCGTCCTCAAAACAGTCGAACTCATTAACGGTCTTGTCGCACAGAGACTCGAGCTCTGGAACAATGACTTGACCCAGGGATTTTAGCCCATAAGCACTGACATCAGATAACTTCATGTGGCTAAACCTTTCGTCCCTTGGAACATAAATGCTCAAGCTCTTTGGCAACGGAATCCTACTCTCACACTCGGGGTCTACCAAAAGAGAGAAATGAGTTTTGAGCCCTCACATCACAATTAAGCAATCAACTCTACCAAAAGATTAACCTTATATATAATATACCAGTTTCCATTGGTGGGCGGCCTGTTCTTCCTCTTCGAGGGTAGGGATATTTGCTAGATCCTCCTAGAGTTTGGCGGACATACTTTGGACCCTTGTCGGGGTCTCCGAGATCATTGTAGCACGCGTAGTCGTACACACGATCCCATTCCTCTAGTTTTCCTTCTCCAGTTCCTCTCAGGGTCTCTAGTTCTTCCTCTCTATACCTTTTCAACGGAACTGGTGTTTGGTCTGGCCGGTATGCCTGTATATATATGTAGAGAGAATTAGTTTCAAACAAGGATGCCCTATTCCATAAGGATGCCTGTAATAAGAGTGGACTTTTGTGGGACATTGGATTTGGGAGATCAAAGACTGGCATTGATTACTGTTGGTAGTGGGTGAATAGTGAGACAGTGTACTGTTCATCTGAGATTGAATCTGGGTCTTTGATTTGTAGATCCAATGGTCTAAAAAAATTCACTCTACTATTCCAAAAAGTATGTCCGCATTAGAAGGAGAGTATATATATACCATACCAACACGTTAGATATATAACAAAATGAATGACATATTGTGCGATTAACAAAGGGAGCGGAGTTAAATATGTGATGTGACCTTGTTGCTGAAGAATATGCGGTCTTTCTTGGAAAGATCCACCGGATAAACCCAAGAATTGCATATGAAGTAGATTTTGCCACAATTCGGCACATCATCCAGTGTAACGGCCTTGAGGTAAAACTCATGGCGATGCTCATTCCGTACAATCAATGCCCCAGGGGCTCCCATGTCGTCGTCGTCACAATCGAACGTGATCTTGAATTGCGAGTCATCCGCTTTTACTCCTGTGAATTTTGTAAGCCAGTGCTCCGGATGCGAGGGCTTACTAAGCTTCCCTTTCAGGCCATTAGCTACACAAAACAAAATCACACACCGAAAGATGCTAAAAAAATCAGCATCGAGGAATTCATTAAAACACTGATCTACCATCGAGAAAAGAGATTAAGCTAGTGAAATTGAATTAGAGTGAGAAAGCTAGGGGAAGTCAACCATGGTCAGGGTGATCGGCACTGACGAGCTGGAAGGAGACCTTCTTGCCGAGGAGCTCATGTAATCGATCGTCTGCTCCGGCTACCACATCATTCAAATCCATGAAATTCTTCTTCATCAGTACCACGGTTCCATTGATCTTCCTCGAAGATTTGGTCTTCTTCTTGTCGTGGCCAAATTCTTCACCGCCGAAACAGTTGGCGTCACCGGCGTCGAGTTCAGGAAACATCTCTCTCCTTCTAATCCTTGTCGGCACGAGAAGAGGAGGAGAACAAGAAGAGGAGCTTTGAAGAAGAACAAGAGGAGGAGGAGGTGCAGGTGAGTGAGTTGATCTGTGTGATTGTCTGAAATTGAGCCAGATGAAATTTTGTATTTATAGAGCCGAGGGGGGGGAGTAAGGGAGTTAGGTGCTCTGCATATTACTCAACGACTAGTACTACAAGAAGCTTCAACTGCGTTTCAATGAAGATGCCAAGATGTAGTAGTACGATTTTTTTTTTCTTTCTTAGTACTGAGTATAGTGTGATTGGTCAAGAATAAAACTTAGGAAAACAAAAACGAAAAATATATGCAATTGCTTTTTTTTTTTTTTTTTGGAACATTGACTTATGCCTATGAGTCCCGCGGTTCCAAATGTCAAACCACCAATTTTGTTAGGCAAAAGTATCTTACAAAAATAACTCATGACTTTTTTACTGTCGCTACGGTGAGAGAGTTGTGAGCAAATCGGTGGTTATCTAGTAAAATTGATCAATCAAACGATTAAACAATTCAACGAACAATAACAGCATGGCCATATTTTATTGTGTGGAGGAGTCAGTTATACGTATTTATAGGATATTTACACACAAAATTTAATAATTATAGTGTGCAAATTATAGTGCACTTGTATCCGGCTAAACAATTCAACCAATTAGAAAAATTTAGGGTTTGAATTATGAATACAAGTCTGATGCTCTATTGAGATATATATCAGTGCTAACCATAATATTTAATTTTTTATAAAAATTCAAAATTTTAATACTATAGATCAGGTTATGGGTATTGATAATGGTCGAAAGTTTCGTTATTTTCTTATACGAGCTGATCATATCAAAAGAGTTGCAAACTATGCCAGTAACAAATCGTTAAAAAGATCACATGAAAATTTATGTGATTATATCTAGGGGT
>JAOWBR010041192.1:0-12464 GCA_028571145.1 Dionaea muscipula
TGCTCTCTCTGATTTTGTGGTGCAACTAATTATGCAAATCACGTATATCCAACCAGGAGGAAGGCAGATGATTTTATAGAGAAAAATAATCATCTGTCAAATAACCCAAAAAATCTAGAGGAGAATATTTGATATCTATCATATCAAATATCTTAGGGGATAAAATCAAGAAAGTTGATATTCAAATAATATCCATTATTTTAATTAGCTTTATCTTTTCCTGATTGGTAGGCTCAAACCAAACCAATATAGCAAGTCGGGTCAGCCCACATGGGCGCCCCAATTGGATCCTGGACCCAATTAATGCTACACATTCCCAAGCCAAAACAGTAGCTAGTTCATGAATTCTCATAATGAAAAATCCATAAATGCATAGAAACTTATGCTAGAATACCAAAACATGTTCTATCATCATTTTAATCACTTGATCATCAATAAAAAGGTCTCTGGATTTACCTCAAAGAGCTGAGATGACAAGGATTAATCTCCCTTCAAGATTCACAAGCTTAAGCACAAGAACTACTAAGGTAAAAGACAATCATTAATCACTTTCGTTCTCCCTCTTTCTTCTTTCTTTTCTTTTCTCCTTCCTCTGTCGATTCTTTTCCCCTTCTCTGCCACTGTTTCTGGTCCCTTTCCTTTTCTCACTTCACTTGCAGGTTAACAGAAAAGAAGATAAACAAGTGGGGGTGGCTACGTGCGCTCTCCACATCAAGCTAGCATGACTCATGCTTTTAAGTTCTTACCACTAACTTCAATGGTCAATAAAGGCAGCAAGGGGCAGCTCCTTCCTTTAGTTTCAGCCATGCATCTCCACTTCCAATGGTAAGGTAAGGTTAATCTAACTATACTTAAAATCTTACCTTAGTAAATTTAATCCAAACTTGTACCGCGTGTCTCCAAAATAATTCCAACCATATCAACATGGTAGTCGACGTTCTCCATTTTTCATTACGATTTCAACGGTACCAAAATTATATTTTTCCGAAGACTCTTTCTCAAAAATGACTATTTTACCCTTTTGCTACGAAAACGTCAACTTAACCTTAAAAGTTCCTTCTTAGCTTCTAGAAGCTATTTAAAATCACTATAAATTACTATTATATTAATAATAATATAATAATAATATTAATAAATAGCATAAAATAATATTTAATTCAAAATAAGGGTATGGGTATAACACCTCGTATCCAGACGTCTCTACCCCGGTAAGCGTTCGGATACAATCAATTTGACGTGCCACCCCTCTTTGTGCCTAAACAACCGCGGAAGGGACGAGGTCATAGAACAAACCTCAAGTTTTGAGGATCCACATTTTCTAAATTATGTTTTTAAATTAGATAAAGATCTCTATGGTTTAAAGCAAGCTCCTAGAGTATGGTATGAGAGGCTTCCATGTTTTCTTTTGGAGAATGGATACTTAAGAGGAAAAATTAATAAAACCTTGTTTGTAAAGACAAAGGGGGAAGATATCTTAGTGGTTGAAGTTTATGTTGATGATATTATTTTTAGATCTACTAATGAATCTTTATGTGATGAATTTTCCGGTTTAATGAAGAGTGAATTCAAGATGAGTCACGTGGGAGAAGTAGAATTTTTGCATGGTCTCCAAATTAAACAAACACCTGAAGGAACTCTCATTCATCAGCAGAAGTACTTGAAGGAGTTGTTGAAGAAGTATGAGTTAAGTGAGGCTAAGCCATATGACACACCCATGCCAACTAGAGGTAAATTAGATTTAGATGAGAAAGGTAAAGTAGTAGATGAAAAACTCTACAGAGGTATGATCGGATCACTTCTCTATCTAACTGCTAGTAGACCTGATATTATGTTTAGTATGTGTCTGTGTGATGGATTTCAAGTTAATCCTAAAGAGTCTCATTTGAAAGCTGAGAAAAGGAATTTTAGATATTTGAAAGGTTCTTGTGATTTTGGGTTGTGGTATCCTAGAAGCACTAGTATTGATTTAGTTGTTTTCCCTGATACAGATTATGCTGGTTGTTTATTGGATAGGAAAAGTATATCAGGTATGTGTCATTTTATTGGATCGTGTTTAGTTTCATAGGCTTCAAAGAAGTAAAATTCTGTTGCTTTATCCACTACTGAAGTTGAGTACATATCATCTGCTGCGTTTTGTGCACAATATTTATGGATATGTCAGCAACTTAGAGATTTATTGATTAATACTTGATGCACTACTATTTTCTGTGATAACATAAGTGCAATCTTTTTGTCTAAAAATTCAGTTTATCATTCAAAGAGTAAGCATATAGATATTAGACATCACTTCCTAAGGGATCATGTGTAAAGAGGGGATATGAAATTAGATTTTTGTAAAACTGAAAATCAACTAGCAGATATCTTTACAAAACCACTAAATAAGGAAAGATTTGAAAAATTAAAACATGGATTAAGTTTGATTAAGTTCACTTAAAGTGTGTTTGGTTGGATACTTTTTGGTTATTGCTTAAATGACATTTACACAATTGAAGGGGATTCGATTCCTATGTATGTTTTGTAATTTAAAAAATTTTCCATTCAGTTATATTGTGGTACCATTTTACTTCCTATTCTACCCTTTCCATATAATTGCTTGCCCGCCAATTTTGGAAAATCTAAACCCTCACAAAACCCTAAGCTGGAACCGCAAGGCATAACCAAAACATAATCCACGAGCCCTAACTGAAACAGCTCTCTACCTCATCGGCCCCTCTCAAGCTCGACTTTAAAGCTCAACCAAAACTCAACTCCCATGGCTACATCTTCCAAATCAACTCCAAAGAAACCACATCCAACCATTTCAGAAAGAACTCCACTGTTGAATCCACAACCATTGGCCATTGATCGAAGCTCAGAAAGAAGAGTACCACTTTCGGACGAGGAGATGGCTGCCTACAGAAAGTGATGAGATTCTGATAGTTCGAGAAAAGAAGGGAAATCCAATGCCAAAGAGAAGATCAGGTAGACTTGCTGGTTGTGTGAAGAGCAGTAAGAGTGTGAAAGACAATGAGAGTAAGAAGAAAGATGCATCAAAAAGGAAAGAAAAGGAGCCTGCACAGTCTGTTTATAAAGAGCCGAGAAAAAAAAGAAGTCATGATGTGAATGCTGGTGAGGACAGTACCGAACTTCTATCTAAAATGCTGAAGAAGGTTAAACAAGATGGGAAAGCTACTGAGAAACCAAAGCAGAAGAAGAAATCAGAGAAAAGGAAAGAAAGCAGCAGAGGAGTCGACCCCTCTGTTGCAAAGAAGCAGAAATCAGAAAAGAAAGGAAGGAAAGAAGATGTTCCTATTAACTCTGATTCAGAAAGTGAGGAAGAGGTATTACCCACACTACCTGTTGATATCATTATGCAAAAGATAGTAATCAGAGGGAAAATAATTAACAAGAAGTGAATGATTGATAATGGCTTGGGAAATTTATTTGAACTAATAAAGAGATAAAGGTGGGAGAACTTATTTGCGAAAAGAGACTTGGTGTACAAGTCTGTTTGTCGTGAATTTTACAAGAATTTGACAGTGATAGTTTCTCTCAAGAAAGAAGTGGCCAGATCAAGGTTGAATGGAGTAAATGTTGAGTTTGATGCAATGACACTTGCTTCAATTCTAGACATCCCTGGCAACAGTGGCATTTGTGACTATGTAAAGGAGATTTTTGAAGAATCCAAGTATTGTCTTCCATTGGAGATAACAAGGAAGTTTGCTGATGATGATATAATTTTTAAAGCAAGGAGAGTAAAATCCATAGAGATGAGACCTTTCCAGAAGCTACTTCATATCTTTGTTATTTCCACGTTTTGGAAAGAGAGATGTGACAAGCTTCATAGATTTGACTTACATGGACTACCTGATGACAAGGAAATTGGTGAACTTACCTCGAGTTATCATCAGACACATGGCATATGTGATCAACATGCCACACCATGAGCTGCCATATGGTGAATTGTTAACAAGAATATTTTATGCTTTGGATGTACCCTTAAATGATAAAGACGCAGAGCAGCCAGTTGAAACTAATAGGTTTGAAGAAACATTCTTAGGGATTTGCAGCTTGAGAAGAGAAAATAGAGTGTGGTGGCTTGGTTCTGAAGCTAACAGAAGAAGAGATGAAGTGGAAAATGAAGAAGAAAGTGAATCAGAGGATGAGAAAACTGAATCAGAAAGGGGAGACAATGCAGGAGAGTCGACCCCTGCTGGATTTGAATAGGAACAGGTTGAGGGGAACATAATGAGAAAGGGTGAGTTTGATGGTTCTGATACTATAGAAGAATTTTTTGATGCAGAGGATGGAGGAAAGGCTGTTGATGCGGATGGCACTGCTCCTGTTGCTCAGCCAGACTTGAAGAAGAAACAGAAAGGGAAAAGCACGACCAGAGGAGTTGACCCCTCAGGCACTATTCCAGATTATGATCTGATCCACCTTCAAGTTGAATTTGACAGAGCACTCAAGACAAATGCAAGATTCCAAGAGCAAGGAAAATGTAAGATTCCAAGAGCACTCAAGGCAAGGAAAATGCTCAGATATCTAGTAGAGTACATCAAAAGTCTTGATTAGATAGACACTTACTTATTTTGGTTGGTTTTTTTTACTTTTACTGCTTAGCTGAGATTCTGATCTTTTAGTTTTCCATTGGTGGATGCATATGACTGAGGTGATATGGAAGTGTTTGTCTAGTAGCTATATTGATATATTTCTTTGATGATAGTTCTGAGATTTAATGGACCATGTTCACTTTGTGTGAACCATGCTTAATTGATTCATGTCACTTTAATTTTACCATGCATATTTGTTTAAATGCATCAAGTGTTTGTCATCATCAAAAAGGGGGAATTTGTTGACCCTTGATGTTTTGATGATAACAATTACTTGATAATTATTGATATTTGGTTGGTTGGTTGTGATTAAGTGAATAAAAATCAAAGTTGTAAATGAATTGTCCATCATGATTGAAGTTCGTGATCAAGTTACTGTCAAGGAAGATGATACATTGATATATGAAGATTGATTCAAACATTGTGATTGATGAAGTAAAGTGTCTGCTGAAAACACAAAGTGCATTGGAGTAAACCATCAAGAACAAAGTCAACCACTCCAATGTAGATTTCAAGAAAAGCATGAAGTTATATTAAGTTGTGTGATTGCTGAGTTCCAACACATAGGATCCATTGTAAGGTTTGCAATACACCTTATCTTGATTCTTAAATCAGTCCAAAAGAGGATAAACACACACACACACACACACACACACACACACACACACACACACACACACACACACAAAATTGTTTTGAATATGTACAGATACTAGCCCGAGAAGTCGACTCCTCAGTGAACTGGGCAGTTTTGTTTTTGGAATTTCCAATTTTGTCCTTTGTATTTTAAATCTCATCCAATCTGATTTGAAACGATTTGTAATCTATCTTGTTTTTTCCTGACTAAATATCATTGGATGAAGCTATTTACAGAAGATTTGAAAAATATAATTTGTTTTTGGAAAGTTTTGATTTTAATGAAATATCTTTCATATCTTTCCAAAATCTTTAATGCAATCTTTCCTAGATATTCTATAGACAATTTTATACTATATTTTACATGGAAACATCTTCTATAAGATGATTGCATCGTGATACTTGCTCAGCACGCACTCAATACGCATTCAAGTGAACCAATTTTCTTTTAGCAAGAAGGGAAGTGTGAGCAAGTTCTGGATTTTGCAAACAGTTTTTCTCAAACCGTTTTCCTACTGATTTCTCATGTTGATTCTCTGAAAGATGGGTTTGGTTTCAAGGTTAAGTGTTTGCATTCCATAATTTGGTTATATTGATTATTTGTCTAGTCTAGAGAAGCGTTCACCTTGATACATTCTTGTTACTGTTTTAGGAATCCTCGAGTAGGATTTCGAATCACCTAGGTGGAGAGTCATTGTCATCTTAGGTTGGGTGGAGAAGAGTAATTGTCTTCATCGAGTTGGGTGTTGGAGAGTAATTACCAACATTGAGTTGTGGGTGTTGGAGAGTCATTACCAACATCGAGTGGGCATAGGAGAGTCATTGCTTATATCGAGTTTGGGTGATAGAGAGTCATTACTATCATCGAGTTATAATTGTTACGTGTTCATATTAATGGAAAAATTCGTTTTTCGGATAACTCCTATTGAATTGGTTGTTTGATTGACCATTGTTTGCTTTAATTCATAATCTGCCATAATTGAGGAGTCGACCCCTATTCCGCAGGAGTCGACCCCTCACAGAAGCTGCGTATAAGTTCTAAATTGGCATAATTTTTAATAACACCAATTCACCCCCCCCCCCTTCTTGGTGTTCTCTTGGATACTTACACTCGGGGTTGATTGCAATTTGAAAGCATCCGGAATACCCATCGAGGAAGCAGTAGAAAGCACGACCACTCAATCGGTCTAGTATTTGATCAATGGAAGGAAGGGGGAAGTGGTCCTTCCCTATGGTGCTATTGAGCCTCCTGTAATCAATGCAGACATGCCATCCGGTGACTAGTCTTATGGGAATTAGCTCGTTGTTCTCATTTTGTACCACTGTAATCCCACCTTTCTTTGGTACCACTTGCACTGGACTCACCCACTTGCTATCTGATATGGGATATATGATCCCAAGATCTAGCAGCTTGATGACTTCCTTTTTTACCACCTTTTGCATGGCTGGGTTGAGGTGTCTTTGAGGTAGGACTACCTTCGTGTGTTCATCTTCCATTAGGATCTTATGCATGCACATGGATGGACTTATTCCTTTACTATTAGCCATCTGCCACCCAAAAGCTTTTTTGTGTTGCCTCGGAACATCTAGCAACTTTTTCTCTTCACCTGTAGACAAGGCTGAAGAGCAAATCAGGAGTAAACAATCATTTTCTTCAAAAAAAATATTTTTTAAATGAGATGGAAGGAGTTTTAGTTCTAAGTCTTTGGATGGAACTTCAATTGATGGCTTCGGTTGTGGTCCCTTAGTTTTCAATGGTTGAAATCTTGGCTTGTAATATGAGGGACTATGACTCACCATATGAGCCTCACTACAACTTTCTCTGAAAAGTTCCGTCACCCCTAGCTCCTCTTCTTCAGCTATGGCAGTGGGGTTCTTCTTCATCCGCTGTTTCTACCAAGTCAATCTCTGCCACATCTTGGCACAAGTTTTTCTGTAAAAATACTTGAACTGGGATATCTAAAACATTCAGAAGAAAACAAGATGTAGCATCATCGGGATACTTGATAGCTTGGTAGACATTGAATGTGACCTTCTCTTTTTCTACCCTTAGAATGATGTCCCCCTTTTGAACATCAATAAATGTACGTCCCATGACTAGAAACGGACGTTCTAGAATGAGGGACATGTCATAATCTTCCTTTGTATCGAGGATAATGAAGTCGACAAAAAAAATAAATTTGTCTACCTTTATCAGTAAGTCCTCCACCACACCCCTTGGCGTTCTTACAAAACAATCAGCCAACTGAAGGGTGAAGGTGGTAGGTTTTAATGCTCCATCAATGTTCAACATTTTAAAAACTTTGTAGGGCACCAAATTTATGTTTGCCCCCAAATCACAAAGTATTTTATCAAAGTTCAAATGTCCAATTATGCAAGAGATAGAGAAACTCTCTGGGTCTTTGAGTTATCTTGAATCTCAAACATGAGACTCCTCAACTGATTGAACTCTTTGCGGGTTAGTGGGTTATTTTGTGTTTGGGTTTGTGGCTGAAGAGCGGGATCCTCAACATTGGTGATCCCTCCAGTGCGAGTTGGAGAGGAGGACATGACTAATTGTCAGTTTCCCACAGACGGCGTTAGATGTTAGCACCTGAAAATGCTCCAGGTTAAACACTAACTGGTTTGAGAATCAACTCTGAACGGTCGGGCCTAAGGAAGAACGGTCCAACGAGCCAAGTCGAAAGAAACTCAGCTTGGTTGAAGAATGGTTCAACTCGTTACCCTGAAAGGAAGCAACAAACACGTCAGAGGAAAGCCCGAGGTGGGAGCCCGGGACAACCGTTCCGATGTTTAAATCAACAAAGGATAGCAAGATAAGAATCAAGCTAAGTTTAAAGAAAAAGGAGTAAATGGCAATAAATGCATACCTTGGTTGGTTGGTGGGGAGGTGGTATTTATAAGGAAGTTGGACTTATTGAAAAATAGTTTTACCCTTGCCAAGATCAACCTGCCGGGCTGATCCACCGGGAAGATCCGTCGGACAGATCTGCCAGGCAGGTTGATGCTGCTGCTGCTAGGCTGGCTGAGAGCCAGCCTCACCCCTTCTCTAGGCAGATCATCCGGGCAAATCTGCCAGGCGCCCGGTAGATCTTGCTAGGGCAGAATTGGGGTGGTTCGGCCCCAGCTTGAGTCTGATGCGGCCCGATAAATTCGGTTGTTCCCCTTATCCTTTTGTCCACGTGTATTAGGAAATTTTTTTCATATATTACATATGAAAACCCGAATATATTTGAATAAAAGTAACCCTACCGGAACCCGTGGGGTAAATACATTCA
Organism: Dionaea muscipula; assembly: GCA_028571145.1. NCBI lineage: Eukaryota > Viridiplantae > Streptophyta > Magnoliopsida > Caryophyllales > Droseraceae > Dionaea > Dionaea muscipula. Next base: position 8,507 of record JAOWBR010041192.1, read on the forward strand.
TAAAAACATATTTTGAATATATCAAACAGTTCGGATCATTTCAAATCATTTTGGATATGATAGGTGCAATATAATGTCAAAATCGGTCTAAATCACCCCGAAAAATAATCGGATAGAACTCTTCCTAATATTTTTTTTTTCAAACGATTTCACATGTATCCTTAAACACACATTTTAAACTCATTTACCGTTTCGGATCGTCTCAAAACATTTCAATTAAAAAGAGTCAAATCAACTTTTGGACTATTATTATTTGGACCGCTCTGTTCTCAGTATTGTAGCAGCTAGCACATTAATGTCATGGCTGTGTTGGTGAAGCTACTAGCCAGCCATGTATGAGAATGAAATTCATTAAGAATCATGCCTACTTTCACAAAATCATCACAAGCTAGGTAAATTAAACAAAATTTACCAAGCTAAGATCAATTTTCACTCGAAGACCACAAGCTGGAAAAAGGAATTTCTTCATGTTAGAATGTAATAGTACATTTACAACAAGTGGGGCAACAGCCTCAAGATCAATTGCACAAATGAGAAGCGAACCATGGGGAAAACTCACTCACTCAAACACACACACACACACACACACACACACACACACACACACACACACACACACACATATGGCCTCGGAAACCAGGTGCTGCAAGCCTCAAATCAAACAAGCATCCCTTCCTAGTTCCTACAATGCACAAGTTACAACCCAGTAGGAAATCTACCTACCGCCTACTTCACACCCGAGAAAGACAAATTGAAGCGCTTCCTAAGCCTAGTTCTGGTACAAATCACAATTTCTGGTTTCCACTGGGCAACGAATTGCTGCTGCTGCTGCCACCGACACGGTTTGGTTCACTCATTCTAGCCGCCAGAGCAACAACTTCAGGTGACATTTCCCAGTTTCCACTCCGCCTTCCCCAGCTAGAACGCTGAGGATGAATCACTGGACGATCCCTAATTTCATCTACATGCGTCCTTATACCTGGAGAATCTTCACTTAGCCCACTCTCCTTAACGCTGAGGAAGTCACTATCGTTTAATGGACCTTCTTCAAGGCCAGCACCGAATTCACCACCCCATGTTGCCTTTCTGCCCATCTCAATGTCATTTGTTCCTTTTCCCATGCTCGGACTCACAAATCCCCCACCAATGGGACGAGTTGGTGTTTGGGGGTCCATCTGAACCTTTGCCCTAAAGTTATTCTTGGATGCGGGGATGCCAGTGCAAAGTATCTCCTGCAAGTTCTGCAAGACTCCTCTGTCATATGGGATGGCCCGCCGATCATATCTGTATCTGAAGTTCTCATAAGTTGTCTGCAACACAGGAACTGACAACCATTATACCTACCAACTAGCAACTGTGGAAGTGGGTAGTGGGGTGATGATTAAGAGAATGAAGCATTAAGTAAAAATGTCAAACCTGATTTGTACTAATGAGATACAAGTGGAAGGCTGTGAGGCCACCAACAAACCAAACTGCAATGAACGTGTAAACAATAAGCACAACGGAGGCAATGGATGCAGGTGTCTTGATCATTGCTTTCCAGATGCTTATCTCCCTAGCATCAGCGACTCGCTTGATATACACCCAGCAGAAGCCAAACACATATATACAAAGTAGGGTTGTTGACAGGACAAACATGAAGAAGAAACGGTAATTTCTCTGCAGTCAAAATATAAGAAAACAATGAATCTATTGTCACTATCTAATCAAATAAATAACAATCTCACCAAATATGATATGTTGATGACTCATTTCAAAAAGGATATGCAAACCAAATCCTTTGTCGCAGAAAGCTTGCAGCACATACAAATTTATGGAGAATAAATATAGCATATGCTTACTTCGAGAATCTTATTAATGAAGGCAAAATGGAGGTGGGAGAGCTGCGAGTTGAAGATACAGAGAGGGCTAGCACCCAGACGTATGTTAGGCGAATTCAGGTGTTTGAGGTGCTGAGCGTGTTAAAGACTATAGGTTGTGAGAAATCAGTTGGTCCAGATTGCATCCTGATTGAAATCTAGAAAGTTTTGGGACAGATTGGAGTGGTCTAATTGTGTGGATGTTTAACAAAATCTTGAGGGGATGTCAGGGGTTTAGAAGAAAAGTACAATTGTACCTCTATATAAGAACAAGGGTGATGTGCAAGAGTGTACAAACTATCGAGGAATTAAACTTATGAATCATACCATGAAGTTATGGAAAAAAATGATCGAGCGTAGGTTGCGTACAAAAACTGCAGTCGCCGAAAATCAGTTTAGGTTCATGGTAGGACGTTCTACTATAAAGGTCATCCACTTTATCCATGAAATGGTTGCAAAGTTAGGGAAAAGAAAACGAACATGCACCTAGTCTTCATCGATCTTGACAAGACATATGATAAAGTGCCGAGAGAAGTGGTTTGGTGGCTGTAACAGAAGAGAGGAGTGAATAAGAAATATATTGATGTCATTAAAACATGTATGCAGGGGAGACGACGTGTGTCAAGATAGCCGGAGGACTCACTCGCAATTTTTCGATCACTGTTAGAGTACATCAGGGGTCATCATTGAGCCTATATTTATTTGTGGTAATTTTAGACGAGCTCAAGCGGGACATGGCCAAAGCCATACCCTAGTGCATGCTTTTTGCAAATGACATTGTATTAATGGACAAATCTAGAGAAGCGGAAGAAGATAAGTTACAAAGGTGAACAGTGGCCCTGGAGAATAAAGGACTCCGGGTTAGTAGGAATAAGACAGAGCATATACCGTGCGCGTTCAAGGGGGAGGAGCAGGATGCTCCCCCAATGATGGTAGATGGATGGAGTGTTTATAGGACACACAGATTTAAATACCTAGCATCTCTTATACAAGATCATGGAGAGATTGACGCGGACGTAACTAATAGGATTAATATGAGTTGGCAAAAATGGAGAGCCCCTCAGACGTCTTGTGCGATAAATGAATACCCCTAAAATTGAAGGGTAAATTCTATCGGACCCAATTTGACTCACCTTACTGTATGAGACAGAATGTTGGTCGATCAAGAAGAAACATGCATAGAGAATGGTAGTGGCAGACATGCAGATGTTGAGATGGATGTGTGGAATTCCTCGTAGGGAGAGAATAAGGAATGAGGGAATCCGTCGGTAAATTAGGGCGGTGCCAATGATTGATAGGATGAGAGAGACGGCTACACTGGGCAGACTACCTATGGAGGAGACCGTTAGATGCGCCGAATAAAAAGGTGGAGTCTATTGTGTTAAAAGGAAGGAGACAGAAGACGACCGAAGAAGACATGGAGTGAAGTGATCTGTATGGACTTTAACATGTTACAACTCACCGTAGAAGATGTGTATCGAACGAAATAAAAGACACGGATACGGGTGGTCGAGTAGTCGTGCTAATAGTAGTAGGAGTAGTCGTGCTAGGAGTAGGAGTAGGAGTAGTCGTGCTAGGAGTAGTAGTAGGAATTGGATTGGAGATTGAACCACATGCCCAATATGGGTGACTATGCTTGTGACCTTTATCAACATGATTTTTTAAATTACCATGCAGTATTATTCTTTAGTATACGTTGGTACATAGTTACTGTAGTATAGGATAGTTGTTAGATTTGTGATTTAATAGGTGATCAAGCCTCTTTTATGTTTTGTCTGTGGCTTGTAGTACTATGTCTCGATAAATTCACTTACATCGTTATCCACTAATATACGTTAGAATTATGATGGATACGTATATATGTTTCTTGATTTGAGATAATATTTTATTGTTTATTATTATTTATTTTTTGTTATCTGAGATGGTACTTAATTTTTGGACTAGGTTAGAGCGGTGCTTATTAGGTAGCCGACAGTAAGAATACTAAAATTATCGGATCCTGTGTGCATATATCCGACGGATATATACGATCGACCCACTCAGTCAAATGTGGCCGTATTGTTCTTCTTCTTCTTCTTCCTTTTCCCACTAGTGTGTGT
>JAOWBR010041413.1:0-15800 GCA_028571145.1 Dionaea muscipula
TTTGATACACCTAGGACATGGATTCTATATGAGCCAATGGATCGTGACAAGTCGTTATTACTAGCAATGACTTCCTCTTTCATTACTTCATCCTTTCCATATCCTTCTCCATTGTTCTCAGTTACTCATCAAATGGCACTCAGTTTATATCTTTAAGTTCGATCATTGACAAGGTTCAAAGAAAGGGAAATGTAAATCAAGTATGTGAAACTCATAGTGAGAGGGCAAAAATCAAGTTTGTGTGCTATTAGTGGTAGAAGTTTATTAGACTAGGGGACCAAACAAGTTTGAGTGTGAGAAGCTCTTTCCTCCGCATACTCCAACATAGGCTAAAGCCCTAGTAATGAATTTCCCAATAAGGTTGCGTCTCCACGATTTCCTTGTGCGTTGATCACAAGAGTTAGCGATTGGTGAGGTCTGTGAATGATGGAAGTTTGCTTGCTCTACCATAGGAAGTTACAACCAACCCATGAATCCAATCCTTGACGGGGCTAACCAAGAGTCATTCAATCAGCTCAATCCTACAAGTATGATAACCACATCAACGCGGCTTTAACAGAAGATATAACACAAGAGAGAGTGCTCCTCCTTTCGAGCAAATCGGGTTATAGGTATAGTCCCGATTCTCTCTTTAAAATCAAGGGGCAACGAGTGAGTCAAGGGCTGAGGGAAGAATGAGACGGATTCAAGAGATAGGCGCAGGCGTCCTCACCTCGAAGAAACTAACCGATTCTCATCAACAACAAGCTGCAATCAATCCCATTCCAAAAGGGAAGGCATCCAGGCAGCTATATCGCTTGAGTCATGGTGGCTTCATTGTGGGTAGGCTGCTCACTCAATTTGACTTTCTATCTGGATTGAGGCAAAATAGGAGAATTACCCTTGGCAAGGTGTAGGTGAAAGCAGCACTTTTGGCAAATTTTCGAAAGCCTAGAAAAGGGAGGCGTTTAGTTCCTTTGGTTTGGAAGCGAGACAGATGTTGGGAAAAGCAAGTCCTAGGTCTTTGATGAAAAAAGAAGATTTATGGAACTCGGCATGATCCTTTTGAAGTTATCCCGTCCGGATTGACTTAGGAGGTTTATTCATAACTACGAAAGGGTTTAGGGCAGCTTATACTTATAGACTTGTCCTAAGGCTAACTGAGAGATGAGAGAAGAGGTATAGATCTTAGCAAAAGCGGAAGATCATTACTCATACCACTCTCAAGGGCTTGAGGATGAGGTGCGTAGCGAGAGGATATGCTTACCCGTGAATACGATGTTGGCAAATCTTCTTCATAGGATTGACTATTCAAGTCAAGACTTGTCTTAGCTTCGTACGACCGAAGATTGAGTCGCTGACTTGATTCAGCCTTTTCTAATTGTTTTGATGCTTTCTTCCTGCTTTAGACCTTTTGTACTGGTCTGAAATAAAAAGGTTCGAAGAACTATGGATGACGGAAAGATAGTGTAGTTCCAAGACTATGGAAGAAAGGCCCGATTATCTCGCTTAGAGAAAGGGAAGTAGAACAAGCCTTAACGGACCCTACAAAAAGGGCAGTTGCTAAAAGACCGATACCGACCCTGTAGCTATGGCAGCTGCGACCTCTTCTATGCCTTACGACCGAGGTAAGCTGATCTATGAATCTTATCCCATCTTGAAGTCCTAATCTCCTTAAGAAGAGTGAGCAAGGAGGGAAAAAGATCCGATTGTATGGGAAATACCTAATACGTACTACTGTGCAGCAGATGATTTCGCTGCCGTTATTCCTCCACCAACTTCTTCTTGGCATCAATAAGCCCTTATTCCTTGCATCAACAGGCAATCCCGCATAAAAGAAAGGCTACGGACTTGGCGGATTCAACAGGGGAAAAAGGCATCCATTCTAACTGCTCCCATTCCTATGTTGACACCAAGAGAAACAAACCCTGGAGTCTTCCTCTCTATCCATTCCTTTTTCATAATCATAAAGGAAGGAAATGCTTAGCTTACTAAACCAGCAACAGCAGAGTAAGCTCCCATATCCGTGAAGGACAGCTTTCCAGCAGAGGAATGAATTCGTCTCCAAATCAATCTCCTAAAAAACTGGCACCTTATTTTCTTTTCTTCATCTGCACCGGAGAACAGGCATCTCATCAGAAGGAAAGTAACGCGCTAAACCAGACGTATTCAGCCTCATGCTCCTAGGTCTGGGATCTTTCCCTTTCTTGGTCCCGATTCCCCGATTGCGGCAAATAAGAGCTACTTGAGCACACCCCAAGGGGCACTAGCCTTAACTTAAGAGCAAGTCTCCATTCTTTCTTTTCTAAGAGAGAAAGAGAAGAAAGAAGCCATGCCCTAAGGTCTTAGAGAAGCAGCGATTTCATACTTTGCCTAAGCAAAGACGGGTCTCGTAGCGTTTGGAAAGGACTTAACCAAAGGCGCTTTTAACCTTGGTTAAACCAAGGCAAAATCTTCCCCGCTAAAAGGAAATGGATGGAATCGAATCCGGATCCACCAAGTATCGTACGCCCGAAAATTTGTGATAGCTGAACTCCCTTCAGTCGAGCTAGTAACCGTTTCTCGTAAGTGAGACGAACTCGGAGGGCATTGGCATTCTCTTTTCCCAGAATCTCTAGTTTAATGCTTCGTGGGGTATCCTCCCAAACAACGGATTTCCGCATGGATTCCTAGCCGGGATCAGTAAGGTTCCCTTGGGAAAACTCAATCACAAGATATTGAGTCGCTGAAGCTTAGTTCCCAGTCTAGTTACCCTTCTCACGAGCGAGTGGGCCAGTTTCTTTAAAAAGGAGACTAATTCGGCAAAGGACCTCTAAATCCAAAAGGTTGGCGCTTGCAATGGGCTACCAGCCCGAAGTGGAGATCTCTTATTCGGTTCGGCGGGTTCGGGAATTTACTTTGGAACGGGAGTCCGAACGGAAAGTCCAATTTACTAATCACCCAGGCATCTCCTCATATTCCCAAGCAAAACAATCCGTATATTAACAAAGTACAGAAACTAGAGAAGAGCGTACCTCGGTTTCCAATAATTGACTGACAAAGATAGGATAAGAGCGCCCTTTCCCTTGAGCCAGATCTACTTCTATCGAAGGGTCGCGCGCCAGCGCGACCCCATAACGGTCAATGTCATGAACTCGAGGCAATGTACCCCCCCGAGTCCCGCCAACCTTCTCAATAAGCAAGTCAGCGCTGTACGCGCTGAACCTTGGTCGCTGCTCCATGTCATAGGCCATTAACTTAGCCTTGAGCTTCTTGATTGCCTGAGCGTCTTCGTCCATCCTCCGAAGGTCGGATTCATAAGCCACTAACTTGGCTTGGAAGGCCGTTATGGCGGCCTGATCACTATCTACGGCTGAATCACTGGCCATCAACAACTAAGCCGTTGAACCGGCCTTTAATTGGCATGTCAAGGGCCACTATGGTTTACCGATCTGAAAGTAGCGCCTTAATATGTCTCTCTGACAATAAGTAACAGTCTTGAGATAGAAGGAGCGCCTCGTCATGCCCCCTTTTCACACCGATCGGCCCATAGCCCATTTCATAAATGCTAGCCTCAGCGTTAATCACATTTGCCTCCGTAAATGGCCGATCATCAGCCTTAACTATCTCTGGATTTCCATTTTTGTCCCACAGTTACAAACACTGGTGCAAGGGCGACGGGATGCATCCTGCACCATGGATCCAATCGCGTCATAACAGGATGCTGTACGTTGTGGGATGGTCAAGGACGAACGCCACCACCTTAGTGGTAACACTCCCAACGGTTACCTCCGGGGGAACCATACCCTTGGAAGAAGCTGTTTCTCCACTAAAACCAGACAGGACAACGTCCGAGGGGACGATATCCTTATCTGAGGCTCCCACGCTCCGTAATATTCGGTAGGGCAATGTGTTGATAGTGGCCCCATTATTCACCAAGACACGATTTATGAGAACCCCGTTTATCTCGGCCTTGAGATATAACGGCCGTAGAAGGTTCATCATGTCTGATGATGGTTGTTTAAAGATTACCTGCTTTCTAGTATCCACAGCCACTTGTGCCAATGCTCTATCGTCCTCCAGCACGTCTTGCTCCTGTCCTAGGACGTCTCCAGCGTCCAGGGTAAGAGTAGGGGTATCTTCATCGACAAACTTAGAGCCCCATCCAGAGGGAGAAAGTACCAATTCAGACTCTGGAATCTTTACTTGGGATCGAGGAACGCACCGAGTCACTTTCGTCTTGCTATATACCACCAAGAAATCATAATTGAACCCGGGTTCTCCTAACGGTCCAACATTAGGACAACCCTCCTTATACAGCTGATAGAGGAACCGTTGATAGGAAATATCCCACTTTCGTGCCTCTGCCAGGCAATCCATCTCTTTTTCAACATCGGTCAACTCCTCTTCATCAATGGCCGCATTCGACATAAAAAGGGAGAGTGCCGAGTCTTCCTCGGCCATCCAGGATGACTCTGCCTCGTTCTGGGGTTAAAATTCATCTCCCTCCATTTTAAATTGGAGGACTTTAATCTCGTTTTCCACTTGGGCCGCCTCTTCGGCCTGTGCGCGAAGCGTTTCTTCTTCGTCCTGTGACTCCTCTGAGTAGTCACATTCTGGTACCATCCTAAACTTTCTTGGCAAGACATAATTGTTCGCCGCCATAGGAGGGAGCATTCCAAAGGTGATAGCGGGACGTTCATCATCATCCTGCTACTTCTCGGCCCATCTCTCAGCTTTGGACTATGGTGAAGGTCCATCCTTCTTTGCATCCAGTGCCGGTATGGTAGAAATTGGAGGCACGTCCAACGGAGCCACCACAATGGCTCCAGAAGCTTCCACTTGGTTCACTTCAACAACCTCAGTAGCTTGGCCGAGATCGGCCTGTTGGGCGTTGGCTCACCTCTAAGCGGCGCGCATACACTGCCCATACCTTCTCTGTGATCGTCGTTGCTAGGTACGTGTCATTTGATTGAACGGCACCACCCTCCTTTGTCTGGAATCATACAAATGCCTGACGTTAGCTTGGGTAGGACGTGGGAGAAACGACCTAGTGACCACTTGTTGGCCTCAAGGGGATGGTAGCTGTTGTGGCTGAACTTGTTATGGGGTCGGCGCAATGGGTCGCTTTGGGACCGGTACTGCCACTTGGTTCATTTGCCTCACCATGGCAATGTCCCTCTGGCAACAGATGCATAACCCTTCAGCTGGGAGTGGGGCGTCCAACGCTCCAACTCGGGTGACTGAGCCAGTTCGATTCAAGACCAGCGGACGCTCTTCGTCCTGACTTTGGAAAGCTTCTGCCCTCGTCTGGATCATGTTGATCTTAGCGGCCTTGGGCACTTTGCGGAATGGATCAGCGTCCACTTTTATAGTAATGGCCGAACGTTAATCGTCTGGCATCAATGACCCCCTGCAAAACATCACGAAACATCATACAGTTAACAGTATTATGAGACCATGCATTATGCCATTTACAGTAACGTTTCCCTTGCAGCCTTTCAGGTGAAGGGATTTTGTGACGGTCACTTAGCTTGATCTGTTTATCTTTGAGGAGTTGATCAAAGATCTCGTCCAACTTAGTTATATCGAACGAGAACACTTTTGTCTGAACGATGTTCTCCCTTGGCTTGCTTAGTGCTGGGCACGAATAAGGACACGCTATGGCCAATTCGGCCAAGTTTACATTCGCCTCATCAATTTCCACTTCATTTATTTCATAGTTTACGTCCTTATAGTAACGTTCCCCTACTATAGTTTTTCATTTGAGCCTCGTCTCTTAAGAGACGTTCGTAACGAACCACGCTGGTCGTTAGTTGGTACAAGTCAGGAAAGTAGAGGTCTTGAAACTTGCGTTTCAACTCCCAATTCAAGCAGTTATGTGCGACGCGCACAAACTTCTTTTCTAGAAGTGGGACGGTGCATTTCGTCCTGGTAGTCTTAAAGCGCTGCAGGAACGTTTCTGCCATCTCGTCAGGTAATTGACGTAGGCTCGCAAGGTCGGTCAGAGTCACTTCTGACTCGTCCCGATAAAATTGGGCGTGGAACAATTATTCCATTTGGGGCCAAGTTTCCACGGAGTTCGCAGGAAGATTTGCGAACCATGTGACAGTCGGGCCCGTTAGTGAGTTCGCGAAAAGGCGCAACTTTTGATAGCCATGTAATTCGCTCACTTACATGGTGAAACGCCCTATATGTTCGAGAGTTGACATTTTACCCGTGCCAGTGAACAGAGTGAAGTCCAACGCCTTAAAACCCCTAGGATAAGGAAAAGCTTGGTCTATCTAAGCGGGGTAAAGTTGCCTATATAGAGGCTTCGTAATAGGGCGAAGCCCGTGGCCCAGTTGCTCCTGCATCACGTCAAGGATTTGATTCCTCAGCGCGTGTTGGTCCACGATTGGTTCGTGCCAAGGGGGATTATTTGGAATTCCAAAGGGCATTCCTTGACCATAATAGTGAGCCTCATTCTGCACGTTCAGGTTTGGCACATTAGGAATGTACAGAACGTTTGGAATGTACTGAGCGTTTGGAACATTAGGCACATTCGGAACGTTAGGCACGTTCGGAATGTTGGGAACGTTAGGCACGTTAGGAACAGGCACGTTCGGAACGTTGGGCATATTCCCAATGTTCAATCCACTAGGGATATTGTGCATATTCAATGTATGTAAGTTACTTGGATTGTACGCGACGTTCTGAGCATAGGGGATGTTCAGAGCGTTGAGCGTGTGTGGATTCCCCGTATTCGGAACGTTGGGAACGTTCGACGTGGTCATCAGGGGAATGCTCTGCGGGAGCGTAGTGGCGGAAGTACTAGCAGTACCAGTGCTTGTGGCCCGTGGGTATCCTCCTAAGGGCATATAGTTTGGGTTATCCTGATTGAAATTATATCGCCTTCGTGGCTTCACATTAGAGAACCTAGCAGGTCCAGTTAAGGTACTTGGCCTCACGTCAAATAGTTGACGTGCTAGTGGGGCCGTTGCCGGGGTGGCAGGGTGTACTGACAACGAGACGAACGGACCATCCACGTGCGTGATCGTTAAACCCGAGGTCCGGGCTGCAGGATCAACAGTGTGCTCGTTCAACATGGGAGGCCTACCAGGCATTAATATAGCCTTGACAATCCTATAAGTTCTTTCTGTTTGATTTTGAGTTTGTGTTATAGCATGTTCATTTAATTTAGTCAAAATACGAAAATGCTCACCTAAGATGCGAGTATTATCACCTACGGCAGTAGTAACTTGTGCAATTAAAGAATCATTATGCACACGTACCTGTTCAAGCATTTGGGCATTGGAATCGCCAAGCAGTTGGCACATTGTCTCCACGTTGGCAGCATCCGCGAACTCTTCATCCTTGCCGCCGTTCACATGCTCACCAGACCTCGTGACCACCATCTTCACTTCTGGCAACTAGTCCCACTAGGCGTGCCAAATTGTTGTTGTTGGAATCCGCCGGGCTCGGTGCTTGAGATGGAATAAATGAAATAGGGTTTCCCAGGGGAGAAAGCCTCACCCCAAGGAAATGAGATTGTCGTTGGAAGTGATGAAATGCAAAATGCAGTACAGTAATTAAAGAGCAGGAGATGAACTAAAACTGAAACTAAACGGAATTGAAGAACAGAAAAGTTGAAGAACTGGAAAGCATAAATGAAAGTAGGGTTTTGATTGATTAGGTAGTCGAACCTCTTATATTTGCCGATACCAAGTTATTTATAACCTAGCCTAAAGACGGTTACAAAGCGGCTTACAAGGAGGTTTACCCACTCAAATCATGGCTGACGTGGCATGCCATGATCCTAATCATGCTCCACCACGATCCTGAAGCTCATCCGCTGCCCAACTGCCGCTAAAACTGCCAAGAAAATGTCACAACTGTTGAGATCGTGATAAAACCTTTAACGCAAGGTTGTTCTGCTTGATCATCACGGCACAATCACCACGAAAGTCTACATCACTTTGCCACGAGATCGCCCCAAATCTGTGCTGCGAACATCACACTCCAGTAACTAGCACGTCGTGCCAGATAATCAACACGCCTCGCACCGTAGCACTCAGCACGCACGCCTCATCAGATACCTTAGTAGCGCTACTGCGCCCTTATCTTTTAGAGCGCTAAAAAAGGTCATAACATGGCTTTAGCGCGCTAAGAGAGACGTCCACAACCACAACACCTTAGGGCGTAGGGCGTCCTCAGTCACCCCAATGTGTCATCGCAGGACGCCTAATTCTCTGTGAGTAGTTCAAAGGCCGGTACCATAAATATCATTTATTGCTCATCAATGCCCTTGGTACACGTACCGTTTTGCCATAAAGATGGCCCTTCCACTTCCTAAAGGCGTGGAAACTCGGCTGTCAACAGGTAGAATATTGGTTTTTGTTTTGTTTATATGAAAGTTAAATATTGTGGTTCGATGAGAAAGCAGCTACGGGTGGAATCTTTGTCTTCTTTTTTGTTTTTTTTTTTTTTTTGTGCTTTCCTTTATTTCATTTCCAGTGGAGATAGAGATTGTTTATTAATATGTCAAAATCTTTTTTTCTCTCCCGTGGCAGTTTCTGTCCTCAGTTCTCTGACGGCAGCCATCTGGGTTGGGGAAAAAAATTGCTGGAGGTGTGAAGTAAACTTAGTAAAGTGCGAAAGGATGTGTGAAATGTACACAAATGAGAGCATGTTCAACGGTGGAAAAAAATTCTCTCTTATTATTTATTGATCCAATTTTCATTAACATTTAAAAAATAATTATACAATATTTTCATTATTCAACCATTAAAAATCTTAAAATTTCAATTCTTGACAATGCACACTTCACACCTTTGAGTTTCATTATGTGATTTCTTTCTCAAATCATTACACATTACTCTCATTGTTCACTCATTCACACATAAAAAATTTTCATACCAACTCAAACAATCATTACAAAATATATTCACCATTTACTCTTTAAAAATCTCAAAACTTATTACTACCATTGTAAATGCTTTCATAGGATCTGGGCACTTTTACTTTAAAAAGAAAAAATCAAAATTTCTCTCTCCCCTCTCATCTTTATCATCCTCAGATAGCGACATTCTTTTTATATAAAAAAATAATAAAAAAATAATTTTTGCTGAACACTCTCCACCTCTCTCGTCGTCCATGTAAAATAATCATTCTTAGTATCTTTTTTTTCAAAAAAATGTAAAAAGGATTTGTACATCGGTTTCGAAAAACACCAATGTCTAAAGTCTACTTTAGTCGTCGATTTTTCTCCAAACCGACATCTCGAGTATCCACCCATTTTAGAATCCATGGACTTTGGATATTAGTTTTTTATAACTGTTGTCCAATATTCTCATTTGGATGTCGATTTTTTTTTAAAAATCGAAATTCAAGACTATATACTTATATTTCATATATCCTTTCGTACGTGCCTTGGCTTCCTAGTATTTTTGGGGTTAGGAGTGGCCAACCGTCGGTTGAGGAAGAAGATATGATTTAGCCGAATCAAATTGCAAAAATTTATTTACTTCTTTTGTCTTTTTCTACTTTTTTACTGTCATTTTTTTTTCTTTCTGGATTTTGCGGTCGATATTCTTGATATTGAGATTGGTTAAATCCGTCGTTAATATTAATGCATGAGGATTCAGTTGGTTTGAAGTGATATCATATCCGCAGAATATCTCCAACGGTAGCACAATTATTTCCATTCAGACAATATTCTTTTATCAGTATTTCTTTCCTTTTCTAATTGAGATTTCATTCCTAATTTTATATTAGTTCTTCAGTGTATAAAAGTGCATCTCTATTCACGATGAATAACATCAGTCATTAGTCTTCCTTATTTCTCCTCACTGTTGAAATTATTGGCATGAGTTGGATATTCTTCCCCAGATTAGGATATTCTAAATGAGGGTTAGGATATTCTAATTATAGACATGATTTGAATATTTTTTGTATATTTTTAATTTCCTTTCTAGGAATCTCGTGCATATATGCTAACCAGTGTTTATGCTCAAGAGTAATTAAATAAAAAGTTTGCCACTTTTCTACAGAAATGTCTCCTCAGTTTATGAATATTTTTTATGGTATCAGAGCCTAACCTTGGGTTCTCTCACATCTAAAAAACCAAATCATCCATCCAAACATAAAATCATCCATTCAAACACAAATCATCTAAACACAAATCATTCATTCAAACACAAATCATCTGAACACAAATCATCCATTCAAACACAAATCATACATCCAAGCACAAACTAAAATCATCCGTCCAAACACAAATCTCACCACACCAATACTCATCTTCTCTTCCGCTCAAAACACAACTTTGCAACACCAAAAAAAAAAATATCTTCACAACACATCCATCCAAATAAAACCAGAACCGACTCCTTCGTCAACACCCAAACGTTGAAAATGACACTCTAACTCGACATGGGTAACTTTGGCACTCTCAAACTCACACAATCCAACTACCTTGCGTGGAGAAAATAGGATTGTCTAGGGATGATTGTTGGTTTCAACCGCGTTAGAGTTGTAGACTCCCATGAAAGAGAATTCAGCTTGCGACAACACCGTGTTTATTTGCGAAAAACAAACACATTGCTTTGGATTATCATTTCGAACGCGAGCTGGTGGCTTGTGATGCTCTTGTTACTCATCATCTTGCTGCTACTGAACAACTCGCTGATCTCTTTACCTAACCGCCCACAAAGGCCGCTCTCTATTATTTTCGACTCAAACCTTGCCTCCGCCCACGACAAGGTTTGCGGGGGAATATTAACACATGAGGATTGAGTTAGTTTGAAGTGATATCATATCCCCAAAATATCTCCAACGGCAACACAATTATGTCCATCCATAGAATATTTCTTTGTCAGCATTTTTTTCCTTTTCTTGTTGAGATTTCATTCCTAATTTTATGCTAGTTCCTTAGTATATAAAAGTGTTGTTGGATTATTTCAATAATTTGGGTCACACATATATTTATTAATGTGCTATCCTATTATTTATGATTTATTAAGTGGTCCAATAAAGTTTGGATTTAATGGGATATTAAATGTTATGAAAACAATGTGTAGAAACCATTATGGTAATTGCCATTTTAATGAGGGGCCGAATTGGTAATTACATACTATCATTTATTAATTAATTATATTTTAATTATTTACTATATAAGTAGGGTTATGGTCCCTGAGTTACGTGTTGATATACCCGTACAAAATATACCGGACACGTGGCAGCTATCGAGACATGTGGACCCCGCCGTCGCCACGTGGACAGGTGACGTGTGCGTGTTCGGACCATGCCCAAATAGAAGTTCAAGCTCCGCAAACGATGGTCGTCTCCGTCCGAGTGACCGTCGGCCCCCGAGACCGGTCATGACGACCGGCCAGGGCCATGGAGATCGATCATCGGAGACCGGTCTGCCCCTAGAGCAACGGCGGGTGCTCCCACATGAAGCGTGCATGGCCATGCACGGTAAGGCCAAGGTCGGTCACCCTCCATGGATGGCCATCTTCATCCTTGGGCATGCAGCTTCCATGGTTCGTCGTCCACCTCACGAAGCTACCCAGGCATGGTCGTGCAAGGCAGCCTAAGACCGGTCGTGTCGACCGGTCCGACGTCTACGTCAAGGTCGGTCAATGAGACCGATCGTGCTTTTCTTCTCGGCGTCAGCTACATCGATCATGCATGCCTCTTTCTCCTGGGACGAACATGGCGGCGAGGTGGCTCAAGCCCAAGACCGATCATGATGACCGGCGAGCCCGAGAACGGTCAAGATGACCGGTGAGCTCAAGACCGGTCATAGTGACCGATCTTGTCTCCTTCTTCCACGATGAACAGTAGGCTTCACTACGGTTGAGCCTGATCGAAGAGCGAGCTGCATGGCTCACTGGACGTGCTCCACCTGGCCAGTTACTTCGACCGGCCAGCCACCTTGACAGCTCGAAGACCGGTCTTGATGATTGGTCTCAACTCTGTGTCCGGTCCGCGCGGTCGGGCAACCTTGGTAGGTGATTCGCGGACCGCTTATGCTAATCTTAATGCCCTCTAGCTCGGGTTATCCGTGTGATGATCAAGAGTCTCGGGGAACGTATCTCGCACGAGTACGTTACTGGTGTGGACTCCGCCCTCTCGATCGCTTGGTGAAATAACTATCGCATAGATGTTGGCCGAGTTAACTCGGCCCAAATACCTAAAAATAGGTCGGGCCCAAGGTCGAATTCCAACATGTACCCTCGTTTCTAGAGTGTTCCCGAAGGACACGCGGGGGCGGAACAGACTTTTCACAAATAACCACCTTCACCTCTATAAATAGGGCTCTTGGCTCTATTGTTCAGGTACGATCTCTATTCGCTGAACACTCTCTTGCTAGCGCTTTCAGATTCCATCACCTGGAATATTTCTCACTTGAGCGTCGGAGGGGTTTTCCCGATATACCAACCTTGGGGCCCTCTAATGTAGTGTTTCTACGTGTGCAGTAGGCGTACAGGTGTTTACTACGTGGCAGTTAGCAGTCTTCCACGTCAGTTGCAGCAGGAAGTAGTGTTAACATTTTGGCGCCGCCTATGGGTCAGATCAAGAAGTCCTCTCTTCCTACACACTTCGTGATACTGCTGCCAGAGGCAAGAGGGTTATAGCATCGAACGCGCTACCACCTCTCCTGATACGAGAGGTCGCTTCCAACACGGGGTAGCTCCCGTTACAGATTAGAGAATCTGTGTTGCCAGGTACAGCTACCGCCGTGACCGGCACTGCGGCGGCTGAACAGCAAGTCGCAGGACAAGGCATTCAACCACCTCCTCCCCTGCGAGAGGCTGAGTCTCGAGAGGACCAACAGGATGATGGGGTTCCTCCCGGCATGGCGAATCCCCCTTCGATGGGGGAAGAGGCGCCCCCTACTCGTGAAGAGTTTCGCCAACTCACCAACATGTTCCTGAAAGGCTACACTCAGCTCTGCACAGCTAATCGCCAATAGTGGGCGTCAGTGGTAGCACAGACCCGATAGTTTGCCCCGATATCCTACTCCAGTCCCGTACCCGCCGCCAGCAACATTGCCACCCGTTCCGGTGGGGTGTCATGCCACTATTACTGGCACCTCTGTGGAACCTTTTCGTAGTGTGACTTCAACAGATCAGCCCAACGCCTTTTCTGGGCACACATGGCAGGAATTTCTGAATTCTCAGCACCCACAGGTCCCCTTTGTTCCATTAGCGAACCATCCATTGCCTGCAGAGTGGAGAGCAGGTAGTCGCAGATCTAGACAGCGCAGAAGTTCTAGAAGGACGGGTAGTCGCCACACCAGCCCTCGTAGAAGCCCGGGGAGAACGGGCAGTCTTCACACTAGTCCACATAGAAGTCCTCGCGGGGCGTCACACAGGGACAGGAGGATTGTTGACCAGATCCCCCCTGGGGCGTCCCCTCCACACCAAGCGGACAGCGACTCAACAGACGATTCTCATCCACGGGGAGATGATAGTGATTCTCTTTTTTGAGACTGAGGATAGGGACAGGCAACATCCCAGGCATCCTCGGGATGGTGATAGATCACACTCTCACATCTCGGCTAGGGGGGACCAGAGACAGGAGGTGCATGGAAGAAGGGAACGGGCTACTTACCCTTTCACCCAAGCAGTAATCAATGACCACTATTCGGACAGAATCACACTTCCGTCCCTAGACAATTATGACGGGAATGGGGACCCCGAGGATCACCTGAACCATTACGAGACTCGCATGACCCTCCAGAATTTCTCAGACGGGGTTATGTGTCGGGCCTTCCCTGGGACGTTCAAAGGTGCTACATTGAGATGGTTTCACCGTCTCCCCCCGAACTCTATTTCCAGCTTTGAGGAATTCGGGGAAAAGTTCGTGGCCCAGTTCGCCAGTTCAACCGTTTTTACTAAGACCGCTCCCAACCTTTTTGAAGTAAAGCAGCGGGCTAACGAGTCTCTCCGGGATTTCATGTCCCGCTTCAGCAAGGCCTACGTGGAGATACCCGACCTGGGAAAAGATGTCGCCATAATGGCGATAATGACAGGGTTGCGTCCTGGACCTTTCCGTGATGACCTCTCTATGAGAATGCCGAAGTCCTTTGATCGGTTCCTGAGCAGGGCTCGACGCTACATGGCCCTGGAAGATCTGAATAGCAACCTAAGGCTAGACAACCAGGGACATGGCAACAATAGGGATGGCCTCTATAATGACAAGGGACGAAGAGACAGCCCCTAAGGTTCGAAGCCGTACAAGGAGGAGGATAAAGGAAGGAGGGGAGACAACAAGCCTCGCTTTAAAAATTATACTCCTCTCACTGTCTCATACGAGCAGGTACTTCTAGCAGACAGGAACGGATCCCAACAGTCGATGGCTCAGGAAAAGATGATGACCCCTTCCAATAAGAGGTCTAAAGACAAGTGATGCCTTTTCCATGATGATCACGAACATACCACCCAGGATTGCATTGCCTTGAAGAACCAGATAGAAGAGCTAATCCGTCGAGGGCCGATGAAGAAGTATGTTCGCTCTGATAAGGATGATTTCAAGACCTATGGATATAGGAAGAGAGACTAGATCCTTAACCGCAGCCCCAACCTTGACAATCGTAAAAACAAAGGCCCACTAAAGGCACCCATGTCATTGCTATGATAGCAGGTGGGTCATCTTTTGGAGGAGATATCGACAATTAGAGGAAGTGGTACGCAAGGAGGGAAGGGGTTAATTCAGTCTCCCAAAAGAGAAGCCGAAAGATGTCTGAGGGGAGCAGCAAAGACGAAGATGGACTGCTGGCCTTCACGAAAGAGGTGAAGACAATGTCTCTTACCCTCATCAGGATGCGGTGGTCATATCAGCGGTTATCAAGAATGCGCAGATCCGCAGGATTCTGATAGACACAGGAAGTTCGGCTGATGTTATGTATTGGGACGCATACAAGCGCCTCCAGGATGCAGCGGGATTTGAAGATGATAATCTAAAGTCGATCAAGACTGCATTGGTTTGGTTCTCAGGAGACTCCGTAAAGGCGATGGGGGAAGTAACTTTGCCCACCACTTTTGTTGACGACGATTGATACATCCGTTTTCAACGTACATATCTATCACTTTTTTCTTTAATAAAGACTACTTTTTCTTACTTTCTTTAGTGAGTTAGTTAGTTATTATTTGATATTTGGCTCTATTTTGGGAACATTTTATGTTTAACCTAGTTTTGCAGCATTTTATCCAACTTTGTATGCAAATAAGAAAGGTGCGTCAGCTCAACTACAAGAACAGTCGCGATAACTAGCTAAGGCATTACTTACTGCAGCTGCTGAAGCTAATGAATAAGGAGTCGCCACTTTCCATTACAAGCAATGTCAGCCGCATGATATACCTGATGAAAAATTCTCCAAGTGATATTCGCAAAAGACAAATTCCTCATCATGATCGACTCGTCCTTCACTAAAAATACAAAGTGCGACAAGATCTAAACAACTTTTATGATGCGACAAATTCCCTTCTCTACACTGCATTGAGCGACTGCTCAATAATAAAGAGAAGATGTGCCCGGTACTTAGGAGACCAACAATTTACGCCCGTTCTCAAGAGAAGACATCTGCGACAACAACTTCATCATTACCTTCGCCACTTTTGTTGACTTTCAAGGCCCTTTTTAGACCGCACCATTAATGAGCAGTTCACAAGAGGCCACAGAGATAAATGTGATCCTGACATAATAAAGCAACATTTTGGATGACTCAACTGCCACCGACCTTGGGAAATCTGATCTCCACGCACTTATCAGCCACATGGGCACTATCAAGATTATTCCTGAACCATCTAGAAGTATGATGAGTCATGTATTTCATCTTAGCCTTACACTTG
>JAOWBR010041523.1:0-15798 GCA_028571145.1 Dionaea muscipula
CGAAAAACTGAAAATCTCTAAAATGATATAAATGACATAAATAAGCATAAATCAACGTTAAAATGGATATAAAAGTGCGGGATGTAACAACACCCGTCAACCTTCGCCCCTACAGACTTACTCATTTCCAGAAGGATGAGATGGAGAAGCTCGTGGATGAGATGTTGTCCTCTGGAGTTATCCAACCATCCCACGGCCCCTTTGCCTCTCCTATACTATTGGTGAAGAAGAAGGACGGATCTTGGCGATTCTATGTGGACTACCGCCACCTCAACGAGGTAACAGTTAAAAATAAATACCCCATCCCCCTTATTGACAATTTACTTGATGAACTTGAAGGGGCCAGGGTGTTTTCTAAGCTGGACTTGAGGAGTGGCTACCACCAGATCCGAATAAAGGAGGGCGATGAGTACAAGACTACATTCCGGACTCATGGAGGCCATTATGAATTCAGGGTGATGCCATTTGGCTTGACCAACGCCCCGACCACATTCCAATCACTAATGAATGAAATCTACAAGCCCTATCTTCGGAAGTTCATCTTGGTGTTCTTTGATGACATCTTAATCTACAGTCCTACCATGGCGGCGCATGTTAAGCAGCTATGAGTTGCCTTGGAGGTTTTCTGACGCCATGTATTATTTGCCAAGAAGTCCAAGTGTTCCTTTGCTATAAGCCAGGTGGAGTACCTTGGTCACATCATCTCTACTGGCACAGTAACTACCGACTCCTCAAAGATAGAAACAATGAAGACATGGCTGACGCCACAGACTCTTAAGGGTCGTAGAGGATTCCTTGGCTTAACTGGATATTACAAGAAGTTCATCAAGAACTATGGCGTTATCGCCAAGCCACTCCCTGACTTATTGAAGAAGGATGCATTCAATTGGGGACCGGCAGCTGATGCCGCGTTTGATTCCTTGAAGGAGGGCATGAGTACTTCCTCAATATTGGGCCTACCTGACTTCTCTAAGCAATTTACCATCGAAGACGACGCTTCCACCACTGGCATTGGAGCAGTGTTAATGCAAGGGCGATGCCCCTTGGCCTATTTCAGTAAGGCCTTCGGGCCCAAGAACCAGAAGATATCCACTTATGAGAGGGAGTTTAAAGCTATGTTGGTAGCAGTGCAAAAGTGGAAGCATAACCTCATGGGCATGTCATTCATCATTAAGACTAACCATGAACCCCTCAAGCACTTGCTAGAGCAGAAGTTGACCACCTGTGTGCAGATGAGAGGAATGTCCAAATTGTTAGGACTACAATACAAGATCGAGTATAAGAAGTGAGTGGAGAACAAAGCAGCTGACGCCTTGTCCCAACGCCATGAGGAACAATGTAACGCCATGGCGACGGCATTGCCTAGATGGATGGAGGATTTTCAAGGAAGTTATGAAGCTAATCCTTATGCTTAAAGCCTCATCCAAACCTTAACTTCTGACCCCAACTCCAAACCTCCTTACAGTATGCAAGACGGGGTGCTTCACCACAAAGGTAAGTTGTATATTGGCGCCACTAGAAGATTGAGAAGCCAACTGTGATAACTGTTGCAAGATCATCACAGTACACCTCATGGCGGCCACTTCGGAATTGAGGTTACCTGGAGGAAGATAAGGGAAAGTTTTTATTGGCCCGAACTTATGGGAGATGTTGATAGCTTCGTCAAGGCTTGTGAGGTGTGCCAACCTGTCAAGCCACTGAACTCAACGCCAGGACTTCTCCATCCTTTGTCCATTCCCACTCAGGCTTGGAGTTCTGTTAGCCTAGATTTCATTGAGGGCCTGCATAGGTCTCATGGCTATGACAACATCTTGGTGGTAGTTGATAGACTAACCAAGTATGCCCACTTTATTCCTCTCACACATCCCTTCTCCACGGCAAAGGTGGCTCGGTTGTACCATGATTAGGTGGCGAGGCTCCACGGCTACCCCGTTACACTCGTCTCAGACCGAGACAAGGTCTTCACCAGTTTGTTCTGGGGTGAAGTGTTTAGACTAAGAGGAACCAAGCTGTGCATGTCAACTTCCTACCATCCTCAAACGGACGTCCAGACCGAGAGGGTTAATCGGTGCTTGGAGGATTACCTTCGGTGCATGTGCTTACAAGGTCCCAAGCAATGGGCATCATGGCTACCAGCAGTCGAGTGGTGGTACAACACCCACCATCATAAAAGCTTGAACTTGACACCATTTGAAGTGCTGTATGGGTAACCCCTACCCAAGCTTGGCATTCTAGGGAATGAAGCCACCGTTGTGGCGACTGGTGAAAAAGAGAAGGAGAAGAGAAAGAAGATAAGCTAACAGTTGCAAGAAAACTTAGCCAGAGCTCAATCCAAACAAAAGACCTATGATGACAAGAGAAGAAGAGAGAAGAAATTCAAAGAAGGCGACATGGTCTACCTTCGGCTACAACCGTACAGGCAAAATACTGTGGCGGTGAGGAGGAGCCTCAAGCTTGCCTCCCGGTATTATGGTCCCTACAAGGTAATCAGGAAAATTGGGAGTGTGGCCTACGAGCTAGAGTTCCCCCCACTGCCTTCATCCACAACGTTTTTCACGTATCCCTCCTCAAGGGGAGTGTGGCGGTAGGGTGTGCTTCGTTCCCAGAACCTCCCCTACTCAATGGTGGAGGCCAGATGGTGGTGACGCCAGAGACTGTGCTAGACCGAAGGGAAATCCTTCGGAAGGGGAGAAAGGTAGAGCAATGTTTGATTCAATGGGTCAACTTGGGCCTCACTCACACCACTTGGGAGGATGCCTTATTTATCAACAAACAATTCCCTGAATTTTCAACTTGAGGATAAGTTGGTTCTGTAGGATGGGGAAGTTGTAGTATAATAATCCTCGGGCGACAACTCCCAATAACTATGGCTCAGTGTCGATGCTATCCCTTTTGTGGTGGCCGCAATCTCTGGAAACTAAGTGTCGATAGTAGTACATGGTGGCGACAGAAGATGATTCTAAGCAAACTTGAATGATTCCAAGACGCCGAGGCACATCAATCTTCTTCTTTTAACCTATGAGGAACTTCCATTCATTTACTTTTCCAATTGGTGCTCAATCCCAAGAGTTACTTGAAGCCGACGCCATGGCGTTAACCAGCTACTCTACGCCACAGCACTTGCCCTGATGATCGACGTCATGGCGATAACTGGAGGAGTCAACGCCCCGCCTTCATAGCGAGCGCTACCAGCCAATCCTCTCCCACGTACTAAGCTGGATTCTATTGAGCTAATTGGAGAGAGAGTGTCAAAATAGTACAACTGAATTGGAAATATTTCTGGTCCCTTCTTGACACTTGATAATTTTATGAATTATTATAAATTTTTTTATTTACCAAAATCGAGCCTATATAAGGCCAGAGACTGTAATTGTAAAGGGATATCGATGAATGAATTGAACGAGAATTGTGTCTATCTTCTTCCTTTGTCTGGTTAGCTTCTTTCTCTAGTGTCTGTTTTCCCTTCCCCATTCACCTTCACATTCTCCCAACTCTGTTTCTCATCTCCCTTCGTCTGCTTCTCATTCCTTTCCATCCTCCCTTAATCCAAACCCCAACTTCATCAGACCTCTTGAGCTCATATCGGTTACCCTATCACTGTTCTATTGCATTATACTACATGGTAACAAGAGAACCACCTCAATCCAACGGTGCGGAAGAGTAAAGGCCAAATGCGTTGGCTCAATACGCTAAGGTAGTCTTAATCATGGGCTTGAGCACCAAGCCCAACAATAATACTTTAATAACCTGTTTGTTTGGGGGATAAGGAGTTGAGATTGGACTAAATAGTCCCACCCATTCCTTATCCCTTGTTTGGTAAAGGTTTTTTTGGAGGTCGGATATGGAGGAAGGATTGGATTATTTTGTCCCAAATACCATGTATAGTGGGATAAAATAATAACACCCCCCATATTACTATTTTATCCCACCCGGCGGGATAAGGCTTGGTCGTCGGTAAACGACTTTGGCCGACGAATTTTTTCGGCAAATTTTTTTTGATAAACTTTTTCCGACGAATATTTCCCGACGGATTTTTCCCGGCGAATTTTTTTACAGTGAACTTTTCCCGACGAATTTTATCCGACGAATTTTTTTCGACGAATTTTTTTCGACGAATTTTTTACGCCGAACTTTTTCCGGCGGATTTTTTTTAGTGAACTTTTCCCGACAAAATTTTTCCGGTTAATTTTTTCCAACGAACTTTTCCGAGCGAGTTTTTTCCAGCGAACTCTTTTCAACGAATTTTTTCTGACGAAATTTTTTTCCAGCGAACTTTTTTCTTTGAAAATTTTACGATGTTCAGAGAAATTTTCCGACGAACTTTTTCCGGCGAGATTTTTTCGATGAAGTTTTCCGGAGAAAATTTTCCGGTGAACTTTTTCTCGAGAATTTTTCCGATGAATTTTTTCCGACGAAATTTTTTCTAACAAACTTTTTCCAGCGAATTTTTTCCTTCAAACTTTTTCGGACGAATTTTATCCGGCCAATTTATCAGTAAAACAAACAAGTTTATAAAATTAGCACATTACATTACTTATCCAACCGACTATCGCATCATTGTTTATCCCTCTTCTTATCTCTCATTATTAATAATCTCTCAGTTTTATATCCTCAAAATATGCAGGACCTACATATATACAAACGAAATAATGGGAATGCTACCACAGTAACAAAGTGCACCCGTTGATTGATGTGGGTCCACCCTCCACATTTTATAGGCAAATGAATATCCAGCTTACCGATGTAGATGGTCGCCAAATGAAGCCAAAGGGAGTGCTCAGTGCAAAAAATTATGATAGCAATTTTTGTTTTGGTGCCAGCCGTCTTTTAGTCCCTTCGTTGCGCATAATGGTACACATCATAATCATATGCGTCGTCAATGCAATTGAGTAAGTCAAGTAAGACCTGCTCATACAAATTGATTGCAACCATTGCAATTGAGAGTGGAGCACCAAGTAGCATAATGACCAACAAGTCGCCCGCGTCAACGTTATTAACGTGTTTGGTGACGCAGACACCAAATACACGACACGAGGATCACCACGAAAGTCCCGTTGGTCACTAAAGTTATAAAAGAGTTTGTGTTTGGGAATAGAAATAAAGTGAAAACTAATTAAAGTCCAAAATTTAGAAGAATGTTTCCTCACGGAAGAAAATATATTTATAACTAAGCAAGTTGTTGATCCTGAGATGTGACTGTCTCTAATGTGATCGATTTATGATACCCTTATTTTTATACTCTTTTTCACCCACTAAAATAATCGTTCGATCTGGAGAAATAAAAGGTCAAGATTATACTTAGGATGGTTGTGTAATCTTATCCTTTTATTCATCCAAAATCTAACGGTTTTAATGATTGATAAAAAAAAGGGTAAAAATGAGGATATATAGATCCATTTCCGTCTCTAATATCCCTATTAGGCATTTATCTCATTCGAATGTAGTTATGCCTCTTTGTATATAGCGTACCTATCTTTAAAACCTATGCTATTTGACGGTCTTTTATTAAGTCTGTAATAAATTAGAAATCTAAAATTAAAGCCTTCTATTATATCCATAGCAAATGAATATGGTCTTTTTCCCTCTCGTTCACAGCGTTCCGGTAATTTATCCATTTTTGGGTTTTGCGGTAAAATTTATCCAAAAAAGATAATTTATTGTTGTAGATATTAAAAATAGTAAATCTATATTACAAGCAAGATAGATTTTTTAAAAAATTTGAAAGAACGATAAACAAGAGAAAATAAACATTTATCATACTTGGCATAATTGATTGACTGGCTGCTTATGGGGAAGAGGAATAAAAAAAGAAAAGTAATAAAAATTTATAATAAAAAAAACACAACTCAATTCAAATCTTATATCTCTATCAACTTATATTCTTATAAATCTCAACCATTCATATTTCTTTTATAAATCTTAGCCATTCATTTTTCTTTTATTCTTTTATATATACACATACATCAAGTCTAATATTGATATAAAAATATTATAGTCAAAATTCACAATCTTTATATGGACCAAAATAAGCTTAATGTTGATATTTTTTTTTTATTAAACATACACGAATTATTTTTATAAGAGAATAAAACTATAAAAATATTTATCGTGTCAACGACACGGGTTACCTCTAGTATATAAAAATTATTAATCGACTGATAATTAAAGAAAAGTTGGAACTATCTAGAAGGTTAGAAGTTAGGTATATGACAGGAGTTGAAATTTAAATTGAAGTATAGCAAAAGAAAGAAGAAAGTCAAAATCTTTGAGGGTGGTCTTATAATAAGTTTTCATATAACTGATCAAAATCTCAAACCCCCGAAAAAATTATATATTTTCTGATTTAATTTAATATATGTTATATATGGATTATTTCGAGAGGACACGTTGACATGACGACAAAGACGGATCGACTGAACCGGAGCACGGAGAGACCCAATCCGGCTCAGCTCGATCGACCACCCGAGTACGGTATGCCTCCCCTCTTGCCTATAAATAGGCCCCCCATCCCCCTCCAAGGGGACGAGCTCCTCCATCCCACATCGAGTCCAACCTCCACTCAAGCTCCACACGGCTCAGCTTCTCCATCCGGCTCAGCGATCGGCCATCCGATCAGAGACTGGTCGACCGGTGAACGCCGTTGACCAATAGGTCTCCTCTCCTTCTCATTTCGTGGGTCCTCTCCGCTGGTCCGAGTCGGGCACGTCTCGTAGAGCCACCCGGCCCGAGCACAGGCTCCACCACCAGGTCATTTTCTAACGCGGCCTCGCTCGGTCCGACCTCTCTCCGCTTGGTCGTGTCTCCCTTGGCTGAGCGTCCATTCGGCGATACTCGCCTGTCCGCCTACTCGGATCTATATTGCAACTCTCTCTCTCCCGACTCTTTCCCTGCATTTCCCGATTCTCCCCGTATGCCACTGTTATCGGTCATTTCGGACACTTGCTGATTTAAGCATTGGAACGGTTTTTCCGATATCACACCTCGGGGTACCCTCTGACGCCGTTTGCTCGTCTATCTCAGGTCACAAGCGACAGGAGGATGCGCACTTGGACGAATCGGAGTCATCTTCATATCATTTTTCACTTCTCCCCCGAACTGACCGGGACTTCCGCTGATCGGAGTCGTGTTCCCACGATCGGCATCGGGACTTGGATGTTTTTCTTTGAGAGGTTTCAGGTCTAAATCGTGTAAGATATTACATATGTCTAAGGTTAATGTCACATAGGTCGACTACTCAAAAATAAGTGTCCCGTATAAAGTGATATAATTATGCAATATTTATGGGCGTTCAGAAATAATATAACATATAGTATATGTTAATATGCATTATATGGATATTATGAGATAATATGGAATAAATGTGTAAAATCGTATAGATATTATTTTATTATCATTGATGGGCTGATTATAATAATAATATCATAAGGATATGGTTTGGTCCTAAGATATAACGTAAGGGGGTTTCGTATATTTATCTATAAATATATCATTCATTATTCTCTTCATACATCGAGAGAGAAGAGATGAAACCCTAAAGTCATTATCATCCTAGAAGATCCAAACCCTAGACAATCATCCAGTTCACCAGATATGAAGGAATCGAAACATTCTTTCATTGTTAATGGATTTAGGTACGGCTTTTACGCATTCCTAACTGATTTCACATGGTCCTACCGTGGATTCGTAGGAATCCCATCAAATCGGACCCGAAATTTTTCAGACATAATAATATAGTAGATTTTTTTTTTCCTTTTCTTTTTCAGAGACCGGTCGACCGGTGAACGCCGTTGACCAATAGGTCTCCTCTCTTTCTCATTTCGTGAGTCCTCTCCGCTGGTCCGAGTCGGGCACGCCTCGTAGAGCCACCCGGCCCGAGTCCGGCCTCCACCCGGCCCGGCCCGGGCTCCACCACCAGGCCATTTTCTAACGCGATCTCGCTCGGTCCGGCCTCTCTCCGCTTGGCCGTGTCTCCCTTAGCTGAGCATCTATTCGGCAATACTCGTCTGTCCACCTACTCGGATCTATATTGCAACTCTCTCTCTCCCGACTCTTTCCCTGCATTTTCCGGTTCTTCCCATATGCCGCTGTTATCGGTCATTTCGGACACTTGCTGATTTAAGCATCGGAGCGGTTTTCCCGATATTACACCTCGGGGTACCCTCTGACGTCGTTTGCTCGTCTATCTCAGGTCACAAGCGACGGGAGGACGCGCACTTGGACGAATCGTAGTCACCTTCATATCATCTTTCACTTCTCCCCCGAGCTGACCGGGACTTCCGCCGATCGGAGTCGTGTTCCCACGATCGGCATCGGGACTTGGATGTTTACCTTTGGGAGGTTTCAGGTCTAAATCATGTAAGATGTTACATATGTCTAAGGTTAATGTCACATAGGTCGACTACTCAAAAATAAGTGTCCCGTATAAAGTGATATAATTATACAATATTTATGGGCGTTCAGAAATAATATAACATATAGTATAATATATGTTAATATGTATTATATGGATATTATGAGATAATATGGAATAAATGTGTAGAATTCTATAGATATTATTTTATTATCATTGATGGGCTGATTATAAGGATAATATCATAAAGATATGGTTTGGTCACTGAGATATAACGTAAGGTTGGTTTCGTATATTTATCTATAAATATATCTCGTCACTATTCTCTTCATCCATCAAGAGAGAAGAGACGAAACCTTAAAACCGTTATCAACCTAGAAGATCCAAACCCTAAAGAATTTATCCAGTTCACTAGATCCGAAGGAATCGAAGCATTCTTCCGCTGCTAATGGATTCAGGTACACGCTTATTACGCATCTCTAATTGGTTTCATATGGTCCTGACATGGATTCGTTGGAATCCCAACAAATTGACTTTAGAGCCGAGCCTCAAATATAGAATACTACGTACCACGCCAAGAAAAATTCCATACTCCCCTGTTTTGGACTGCTCTTCACTGCTGACACGGTACATTGGTTGAACCAGGAGAGATAATTTGGGACTCTTTTATGTAAGCAGTTATACCCGAATGAGTTCCCTAATAATTGGGAAACTTTCTTTACACTTTCTTAATTTCTTTCCTGGCCTTTGTCTTTACACTATTGCCTCCTTAGTATGCTACTGGAATCAGTTCCTCTGCATGCTCTGAGGTTTATTATTAGTTTTGAAGATCCCTGAGATTCACCTCGAACTCTTTCAAATTCTTTCTGCTGTTATAAGCCAGGAACAGCAGATGTTTATGGTTAGCAGTCAGTTCCGAAACCTTTTGCAACCCCTAAAAAATATTGAAGGCTTCTCTCATTTTATTCAAGGTCAGTTTACTTTCTAAATTCTGTTCTGCCGCAAATCAATCAACGACATGTTTGAATGCCAACTCTCCTGAACCACATCAAATTATGTTAGCTTCAGATTTAAGAATGAACAGGAGAAGGAAGAGGAGGAGGATGAGGAGAAGCAAATGAAGATGGAGAAGCAGAAGGAGAGCAGAAGGAGAAGGAGAAGGAGGAGAGGAGGAAGAGGAGAAGAAGAATAAGAACTTTGGCTTGTAAGCTACTGGAAACAAAGGAACAGTCCCACTACGCTCAACATGACAAATACAAGGTTCTATTTAGCCTGATTTTGAAGCCTCCCTTGTTGCTACAACACGTGTCTCCACAGGAATAGGTAATGAGATATCTCCATGCCTTGAGGCTCCAAAGCTGAAATGACCGAATGCAAGGCAAAATACCAATGGTGGATCACTGCAATTTATGGAGCCTTGAAATTAGTTTTGAAATTGCCTCGGTGATCGATATTTTTAGAAGGTATCTGAGAGATAAAATTAGTTTTGAAATTGCCTCGGTGATTGATATTTTTAGAAGGTATCTGAGAGAGAGTTTCAGAAGGTATGCCAAAATAGTTCAAAGTACTTGTGGTACTTGTCATAATCTCCTCAAGAGTCAATGAAGTCACGGCATATCAAAGATCACAATCCATACCTTGCCCTTACTTTTACCAGAATGAAGATACTCAACAGCATCTGCAACAGAACGCAGTCCCACAAAGCCTTTTCCATCTACATTGACCTATATACAAATCCAGAGAAATCAGTAGTCTAATCATGTCTGCCACAGCCCACCAACAGGTAAAGCTTGGGCCGATGTTGAGGGAGGGGTTACTATATCATCATTCCAAAGAACATCACAAGCTTCGAATTACGTTAGAAAATACACAACCAACCAATCCTGCTGACAAGAAAGCATGAACAAGTGCAACTAGCCTTCTTCTTTGCCTTCTTTTTCATTCTTCTTCTTTTTCCGGATTTGCTTTAAAATTCTTATATTGTGGAGAGTAGGTATTGCACTTCTATTTTTTTCTTGGTGAAAAAGAATGACAATATTCAAAAGTTTTCTGGTTTCAGAGTTTTAGCTGCAAAATCAAAGCTGGATTTTCGGGGAAAAAAGAGAGAAAGGGATCACAACAGCTGATCTCTAGAATTACACTAGGTTTTCTAGACATCACTCCTATATCCAAATGGACACACTGATAGGTAGAACAGGATCACACTATAGAATACACTATACACTATCTCAAATTGGTGGGTGAGAAGAATTTGACATTTGATATATGTTAAAAAGGTTTCAATCTTGTCAAAGACGCTTAATCTTTTCGGGTTGAAAAGGATATAAAAGCTCATTGATGTGTGGTTGATAGAGTTCTAGGCATGATATGCAACAAACTATCTGAAAAAGGCAAAGTGTACAGTTTTCCTAAGTTCAACTTCATCCATAATAGAGAGGATTAGCACTATTTATGTAGACCCTGTATGCCATTAGGCCCATTACCCATGCGAACTTTGTTAAAAAACTAAAAACAGCCCTTCCAGTTATAATACCTAGTTAACAAATAACTACTACCAAGACCTAATAGCAGAATTAATACCGATAGATTAGGCCCCAAAAGGATAAATATGATCCATATCATCTATATTTCTTTGATATCAAGAAACTTGAAATTACCCAATTTAGTCTAACGAAGAAACTCATGAAAACACTCAGTAACACTTCTAACTGAATCAAATGAAGGGAAATCACAGGTTCTAGTTATATATCTTTAGTAGTAAACAAGGCAGAAGGCACTACTTAGTTTACTTTTGTTGCCCCTTTGCCTCATTAAGTTATTTAGCTAAATCAATTAGGTTATTCTTCTCATGTATCACAATGTGATGCATCCTTTCTTCTTATCTTGCCATGTCAAATGAAAATTTACCATTTGCTAATTGTCATTTAAAACTATATAAACTAAGATGTCTAAGATCGAAATGATGGTGTTATTTACACACAATGGACTAATTAGGAAAATCAAGGACATTTTCTGCCTCCATGAAACCATAATAGGATTTAAACCATTTCCAAAAAAGAATAAGTAGTATCAGCACCTTCAGCTTCCCCAAGGAGAATAGGTGAAATAACTTGTCCAAATGTTGTTGCCACAAGTGACTGTGTTGTGTGAGGAAGAATCCCATCTAGAAAACGTGGCATTATAGCAGTAAGCAATCAACACATATTATTTCCTCCAGAGATGTAGATAGCAAAAGAGGCATTTTCATGGAGGAGATAATAAGAGAATACACAAGTACACGTTCAAGGACAAGGTCTAAACAAGGATAGAGAGTCATGTCCACTCTCCATTAACATAGCTGATTCTACAATTCGGGAAAGAGGAACAAATTTATTTTATGAGTGAAGTTATGTGTGTGGTGTTGCAATTGAAGAAGAACTACCATGGTTGAAGCTCACTACATTGAGTTGACAGCATGAATACTGTTCCACCGCAAGAACATGTAAACTTGTTTCTGTTTTTCCCCATCAAATTCCTTTCAAGGAAGAGTTTCAACTTGC
Source organism: Dionaea muscipula (assembly GCA_028571145.1). Lineage (NCBI taxonomy): Eukaryota > Viridiplantae > Streptophyta > Magnoliopsida > Caryophyllales > Droseraceae > Dionaea > Dionaea muscipula. The sequence continues at coordinate 11,890 of JAOWBR010041523.1, forward strand.
TATATGGCAAACCTATAATAATCTATTACAGACATTTATTCCCTGTCATATACAGACCATATTGATCAAAGTAGAAAAACCATCTAATTTGGACCACTTACACAAAGAGCACAAGGTTGGAGATTTTGAGCTCATCTCAACACCACCACCCCCTAGCTCCTTATAGAGCCCCATGAAGGGGGTTCAATTAACTGTCCTTCACGGAGTGTAGTAGAAATGTTCTGTTAATTATTTTAAATCCAATCCCCATTTATCTCTTAAATCCAAGTATTAGGAAATCAAATTTTCTCAACAGTGCTTTTCTAGACCAAATTTTTAGGTGCCCAAATCATCTTAAATGTCTTCATATCATCTTTTTATTCTTCAATGCTCGAGTTCTGATTTGCCATTAATATATTCACGCCTTATAGTGACACCAGTTATCCTTCCTGGTATCATCATTTCTACTCTGGTTGCATCAATGATTTACTTACATTCCCCCGAAAGACATATACTCAAAACAGCATGGCAGTGCAAAAAATTTTAGAGAGAAAAAATATCATCCTTATGTAGCATGCTTTAATCCCATATTCCTTACCTTGCATCACTCTCTCAAATTTATTCAATTATAAAACCCAAGTAATTACTGTATGGGTTCAGAGTTTGTTATTATGTAGATGTTTTAGTTATCCCATTAGAACCCTCAATTAAAAATTTAGTTTATGGAAGCAATTCTTATTGCATTTATTAGAGAAAAAACATTTGAAGCTCTTTTATTCTCATTGAGAAGAGAAAGCCGTTTAACCAATTGCCCAACTCTTGCTCTTCTGTTGAGTCCAAATTTTCACCTTGTAAAAGTAAGATATTGCACCTTGCAAAAGCAAGATATTGCACCTTAGATAATTGGCAATTTGATGAAAACACCAAAGACATTTATCATTATCCTATCTAGAATCTCTCGAGTAGAAGTTTAGTTTATGGAAGCAATTCTAAGTTTTTATTTGATAAAGAAACAACTTCAATAGATGTTTCCTTCTCATTGAGAGGATACTGGTAGAGGAAGACGGCTTTTAGCAGTTGCCTAGCTCTTGATTTTGCACTGTAGTTCAACTTTGCGCCTTGAAGTATCACCTACAATAATTGGAAAGTGATGATAACTCCCAAATAATTTATAAATTAGCACACGCTTTGCTCATTCCTTATTCACAAGTCTTGATTTAGACAAGGACAATAAGGTCTTAAAGAAAAGAACACAAAGATCAGTAAAATGTCCCTAATGGACTTGCAATCTAGAAATAAGCCCAAACCTTAGAGGTTGAAAATTTTTAACCTTGTCTAGAAGAGAAACAACAATAATTTCAGAACTTCAAATCAAGAGCAATTACACGAGAATACCTAAATCCATGAGAGCCAAGGGGAAGTTGGTGAAAATAATCCACCCGAAGCTTAGTGGAAAGAATAGTTACCACAGTTTGGCTTTTAGTAAGAAGTTTCTCACATAATCCCGGATAATTCCTAGGCTTCCATCCATGCTCTCCTTGGTACTGCACAATAGAAATACCTTTTCACTAGAAACTCTATGAAGTGACAAGTGGAAGGAAGATCACATGTACAAGGACATAAAGAATAAATTAAAATAAAAAATAAATAGTATCAAATGAATATAATCTTATGCTGTTAGTCCAACTCCAACCTATCTTCAAGCATGTCCTTCTTTCAAAAAACAAGCTAGGCATTATGGACGTTGATAGTGCAGACAGGAACGAGAGAGTAGGTCATGCAGTAACCAGTGTAAAATATGTTTGTCTAGCAAACTCAAATAAGACTGTCACCCGAACTAGAAAAATGAGTGTCTCATTGCCAACTGGTATGAGTATCTATGAAGTTAGGAGGAACGTTAACGACTGTTAGATGACTCCAATCCAGTTTGTAAGCTGTTATTGAACTTGTGGGTTTATTCTGTAAGAAAAAGATTAGTGGAAACTGACATTTTCTATTGTTTTCCAGTAAGTCGTATGTTTCGCTTTTGGAACTGGTAACTGTAGATTGATTACTAGTTCTTACGCACATAATCCTTTTCTAAGTTATGGGTAAGATAATGATATTGGAATAACCATTGATTTTCCACTAGCTCTTATGCAATCATCCCTACTAAATTTCGGACAAGAATATGATATCGGAAATATCGGTGTCCTTGCATAGGGACTATTTTATGAATATATTGGTTTCTTAATATTGCTGCAAATGAACAGACTTTTATGCTTTTTTATAACCTTTTGGGAAATGAAAGGAAAAAAAAGGACATGAACGTTACTCGATATGTACGAAAAATGATTCAGTGACTGAGAATCTCGACAACGGGAACTAGTCCCATGGCTATGTACTCCTACTCCCACACAAAGAAGGATATAGGTGCTACTCTCCTAAGCTGAGGCGATTCTGCATCTTTGTTGATGGTTTTTTATGAGTCTACACGATTTTTCTCTTCCTCCTTTCAAAAGTCTTCTTTTGAGTCTCGATGCCTCAATATGAGTTGATTGAGCATCCATCAGTACCACCAGTACCTCCATCTTAGCCACCTTTATAGTTATATGTTCGTGGTCCTCGACGGGTCGTGCCTTATAGTCCTAACTTTGCGTAGGGAGCAGGAGCATTGGATTCTCCTCTAGTAGCTGCTCCTAATTTGGAACCTTGCGGTTTCGATTCCTCGTCAATAGATTCTCCAATGGCTGCTTCTCCACCTTTAGAGTAGTTGTGCTCCTTATCCTTTATCTTCCCATATATCACATGCTGGTATTTTTTCTACCATGTAGGCTTTCATCTCTAGTTTGGATTCTATATCCATCCCTTGGATATCTGAGACAAGCTATGGTCGCCCTCAAGGCTAATCATACACAAGATCTGGTACCATTGCCCTTAGAGAAGAAAGCTATTGGATGCAAGTGAGTCTATGTTGTGAAAGTCAATCCTAATAAGTTTGTTGCACATCTCAAGGCCTGCTTGGTGGTCAAAAAGTAAACACACGTATATGGTGGTGATTACACCAACACGTTTTCTCCAGTTGCGAAGATGACTTTTATCCGTCTTTTTATCCCTTATTACTTCTTCTGGGTGGCCTTTGCATCAGCTTGATGACTTTCTTCATGGTGATGTACACGAGGAGGTATAGTTTGTTACTCAAGAGAAAATCTAAAAATGTGCGTCGATTGAAGAGCATGATTTGGCAGATTTAATTCAGTTTTGCTAGATTTTGATATGTGCAGATCGACGAAAGATCCCTTGGTGTTTTACAACATTAGTGTTGGATGTATTTTCCTTGTTATGTGGATAGAATTTTGAAAACTAGAAGTGATAGCGCATTACATAGGTAGTTTCTATAGCATCAGCTGCCGACCACCGCTCTGTTGTTGCTGGTGACCTTCTTCGGCTTGCTGAACCGAGGTCCGGCCACGGTCATTTAAAACACGGTCGGGGTGCGGCTTAAATGAATGTCTCCGGGTGTCAGGGACGCACGGAGACGAGTTACTCGGGAACCTGCGGTAATACTAACTAGTAGCAAGCAGCGAGTCCGAGGTCGAATCCCACAAGGAAATGAGGGTCTAGTTAAAGTTCAGTCTAGGTGGCGCGGAAATATAAAACTCTTGGGGTGATGAGAATGAGAAAATAAAATGAAAATAAGGGGGGGTTGTGAAACTGCGAGTAAACACAAAGAAAATGAAAGTGCCGACCAGCGCTAGGTTACAAAGTAGTAAGTAGCGACTGAAAACAAAGAAAATAGAAAGACGCGACAAGTAACAAAACAGAATGCAGTGAAGGGAATGAGGTGAAAATGATGCGGAGGAAATGCAGGGAAAATCACGAATAACTGCGACAATTCTCTGCTAACAACACAGGTCAACAGAGGGATCAGTCACTGCCTCTAGTCTATTC
>JAOWBR010041634.1:0-15797 GCA_028571145.1 Dionaea muscipula
GAGCTACCAAGGATGATAACCAAGCTAATCCAAGTCAAAAACCAAGCCTAGCCTCAAGGAAAATGGTGAACTCCCTTGAATCTCCTTCTTCTTCTTATTCTCCTCTTCTTCTCTTCTTCTTTCCCTTTGTGAGTTCTCACGTGCTCAATGACCAAAGGAAGGCTGATGATCAGCCTAAAATCCTCCCTCAAACCTGACAAAATCCCTTAACACACTCCACATCCCTTAAAACATGGAAAACCAAGAAAATCAACATAAGTGGCTCTCCTCTAACTCCTTCTACGATCTAAAAGACTTCCATGTCCATGGAAACTAATCCTAAATGCCTCAAACTCATCACCAAAAATCACAAAATTAAATCACGGTCACAACAAACCTAAATTCAAAACCTTAAAAACCGTCTTTCCACAAACCGACTAACCCAAAAAAATCGGTGCAATCAATATACGTCAATATGGTACTCGTTGGTCATGTCTCATTATCCCGATCTTGCAGGTATAATCAAACTGGTCGTATGGAATGCAATGCAAAAAGTATCCAAATGGCTATATAAAACCCGAGAGCACTATTCACGTAAAACACTATTAACCGAAAAACGAAAATCTCCAATATGATAAATTAAACATAATTAGACATAAATCAATATAAAAATAATCATAAATCACAGAGTATAACAACTCCATCCCGATAGCCTTTTTCTCCTTCTTATTTGCACCAGGAAGAATCACTAAGAGGTGAGGCATGATGCGCCATTTAGGTGAAGAGTATGATAAAATTTGAGGAGGGATTGGTGGAGTAGTATCTGGATCCAGTGGTAAAAGAGATGGCGACAGGACTGATGGCGGCAGCTGAAGGGAGGGTGGCATTAAGTCTTCTCTTGATCTATCTTTAACACCCTTCCCTTTGGATCTGCTCTTTCTCACTTCTTTTTCATCTTCAACTTTGTCCTGAGCCGTCGCCACCAGTTCCATCGCCATGGCGGCAGTAGTGTTTGTCCAGCAACCTCCGCCTCACAGACCGTCGCCACAAAAGCCTCTTTGATCAACTTCCTCTGTTTCTTCTTCGGTGGCGACGCCACTTCCTTAGCAACTTTTTTCCTGGGCCTCGTCATCTGTAACTTCAAATTTGTCCAGAGCGGTTAAATATTTTTGCAAGTTTTCATCATCGTCTAATAGAGGAACATCAAGGAATGCGAGCTCACCTCCTTTTCCTACAACTTTTGTTGCTGTTTTACTGGTGGCGTCTCCAGTGGGTACTTCATACTCTCACCCCACAGTGAAGTCAATTATTTGATCGTCGCTACCAGCCACCTCCGGCGTCTGTACAAGAGCTATTTTTCTCTTGACGAGAGCAGTTGATTCAGTACTTTTCTCTTCGCCCCCGCTGCACACTGTGATTGGTGGCGACGACTCCTTTTGTGGTTAGATTTGAGACCTCAGGATCCTTCCTTTGGGAGAGGTAGGTCTAACTGGTGGTTGCTCGCGTACTGAAGACGTCGCTACTTCCTCTATCCTTTCTTCTTATAAAGGAACAACTCTCAAGCTCTGCGATAGCGTCGCCTCAAAGGAAGTGGCACTGGCGTCGCCAAGGATCTCAGCAGCCACATTCTTAGTTGTAAGGCCATACAGGCCTGCAACCTTCTTGAATATCTTCGACATGCCTGCATCACAAAGCAATATAGGATCATCAGGACACACGTTCCAAATTCGACAGTAGAAAACAGCAACAATTCATTTTTTTTTTAATGATCCTACGATGGTGTGATCTCGTGGCAATCCCGCACTGCTCCAGATTCTCCAAAGTAATCACTTTCTCTCATCCGTCTAAGGATTTCATCCCCTCACTTTGAAATGTATCGCGAAGGGCCCTCTCCTCTAGATTGCAGAAGGATTTCAGTTGCATCTCTGGCTCGATACTTATCTCCTACTGCCTCGTGGGTACCCTCCATAATTGGGATGTCATAAAAATAAACTTTACTTTCCAGTAATGGACATTGCTTCTGGGGTTCACAATACCATACTTCACCTTTTCTCTCCCCTTCACCCTCAATCCAAAAGCATAATACCCAGTTTCCTCTCTGGTTTTAGCATCCTAGTTTCACGGGTTGAAACAAGAACAACCAGTACCAGACCTGCAGCGAGTAGACCTAGTTGTCTGCATCTGATGATATACGCCACCAGCTGAGTGTATAAATTGGGCGTTAACTGCCCTGGCAGTAGTCTTTGCAGAATCAATACCATCTCTATAAATGGGTGCAAGGGCAATCTCAACCCTCCTCTCATTAACTCGAAATGGATGGCCACGATGTTTTCCATATCGTAATCAACAACCGTATCCTCCGGCCCTAGCTCCACGTATTGGTACTCAATAGGAAGGGGAAACGCCTCAATAAAGTCCTCGACGTCTGCAGTGGTCAATGCTGAAGTGGCCTCTGAAATATGCACCGCAGAAGCGTCGAGTCCTTTGGAACGAATTGCATTCCTCACGTTCGCCATCTCTTCTAAGTAAGTTCATATCAAAATCTCGTTTTTATTCTACCCTAATCTTTGATTTTTCATTCTCAGGACAACCACGATGTTTATCAACGAGGAGGAGTTTAAATCTAAAGGAAAAGTTACCTGATTTATGCTGCGCTAAGAAATTGGTTGAAGTTAGAAATCGCCTCTGAATCGCTCCTGATCCAGGTTTGATATCGCCTGAGAAATCGCCTCTGCTTTGGATTTAGTGTTTCGAGAAGTTTAAGTTTGCACGAGGAGATACAGAGCCCTACTTCCATTTTTATAAGGGTAAGTGATGGGGCGGCCGTTAATCGAGCGGGAAAAGGCTTTGGAAGCCCAACGGACTGCGGGCCCACCTCATTAAATTCAGGTCCATTCTCTCCACACTGCGTTTTGATTAAAAAGACGTCAGGACGACGTCGTTTTAAATTAGGGGGAGGGGCCTGACGCCACGGTATCTTGGACACCTGTCGCCATGACGTGTTTTTAAGTGGTTTTTAAAGTTTTCGTCTCTTTATGTTGTTTCCTTTCTTGTTTTCTCTGGTTTGTCATTTTTGCTTCTTTCATTTTTATTTTCCTGTTTTTAGCTAATTAGTCGTATGTTCTCATGATTATTTTGCATTCTATCTAGTTACATTTGTTGTTCTCTTTAGTTGTGAATACACCAATTACACTTACAGCCAAGTGCAGGCTAAGAAATCGAGGGTGGTACACTTTACCTTCGCCATGGAAGGTTATTCCTATTAACCATGTGAGGATTGAGCCTTTTAAAATTTTTCGCCTGAGTGTTAATTCTTAATCCTCCTCACAAAATTGTAGCTCATCTTGAGTCTCTGTTTCATATACATGATCTCATGTTTTATTCTTGTTAAAGGTGAGGACTTATTTGAAGCATATTTTTAGCATTGTACTACACTTTTGCTTACGCCATGGATATGATGTTAGGCATCTTTGTGAAGTTTTGAGCCATAACTATCTTTCTTAAACACATTGTCCATCTAGACCCCATTTGAGCCTAATTGGAGAATACCCTTCTTTGTTTTAACCATAAAATTTACCAATACTCAAGTTGGGGGGAAATAAAGTTGCTGAAGGAGGTAGAAGCTACCCATGGTGCTGACAAGGAAAACCTTGCCAAGGCTATGAAAAGACCTTGGAGCTCTGAAAAATCGAAAAACAATGAATGAAGATCCTATAAAGGGCAAAAACAAAAGTCCCCATCAGTTTGAAAAAGAAACACAAAGGATCTGCTCGAAAGAAAAAAAATGGAAAAAGGATGCGAGCTCTAGGAAAGCACAGAAACTTCAAAAGTTGGTGGACAAAACTCCCAGTTAGAGGGGAAAGCCTCTATTCTTATCATTGTCACAGTACAAGAAGTCTAGCAGGAGATGCCGCCATGGTTTCAATTGGGGTTATAGGAAGGGAGTGACTTGTTTTTCATGCTTCCTACTCAGTTTAATGTGCCTGAGTTACAATGATACATCCGAACCTAGCCTAAAGCACATCACTACCCTGACAATACAAGCTTATAAAGTCCTACTGATCCTTCAGAAAAGCTTACATACGTTTGATTTGGACCATCCCCCACAGCTTATGGAATTTCCGATCTTATTCTATCTATCCAGCATGAGTTTATTTCCTATTCTAACCCCGTGTACACCCCTGTTAAATTATGATTTCAGGTAGTTGACTGGTTAGGAGGATGCGGCGGGGAGACGGCGCGCCTCTTAGGAATGATCTTAGCTTTTTATTAATTTAGAACTGTTGTTGATTTAGTACTTGAGATTTAGCATTGATTATATGATGTGAGATTGTAGTTTCCGCAAGTTTGAATGTTTTGAGATTTGAACCATTCATGTAGACTTCCGCATTTGATTGAGTTGGGATTTTGATGACTTTCACCCATTGTGAATGGTTAGACCTTCGGTCTATTTAAAGACCCCTTTCTTTTAAGTTTGCATGACTTCTATTGAGTTGGACCATTGGGTTGGTTGGGGTTTAGGCTTGTGTGATCCGTGGTTGGGGTCTACGGGACGTACGCCGGTCCACCTGGGGTGGGGTGTGACACCTTAAATGGCCAGAGACAACCCAATAAACTAATCAGCCAAATATGGCCCGTTAGCCCATTTAACCAAGTCAAATGTCGCCTCAGCAAAAAGAATAAGATTACATAACAAAATACACGTCTTATCCACGTAAGCAGTAACAAACTAATTAAAATATCTGGCCCAACGGTTCGAACGAACTTCACACGGAATTAGTTAACTCCTAACTGCCAAGAACCTGTCACACCCCACCCCGGGTGAACCGGCATACGACCCGTAGACCCCCACCACGACTCGTACAAGCCTAAAAAAACCCAAGAACCGAAAAGGTCCAAACAATCGACTAAAGTCTGTCATGCATCAAGGGGTCTTAAACCGGACCAAAGCCAGAGATAACAGTCTGCCATCAACATCAGAGTGAATCTCAAACAAAAGCCAAAAGGGTTCAACTAACCATCTAAATCAAATGGTAAAACTGAATCTCTACAACATCAATCATGTGGAAAATATAAACATGAATCCACTCCACAATGTCTACTATACTGAAAAGAATCAACAAAATGTGACATCATCCTAAGAGGTTATGAGTCCGTCTCCCCGCCGCATCCTCCTAACCAAAGGTCACTAATCTGCAAAACCGTTCATTTGGGGGTGTATACAGGGTCAATAGATTATCAAAATCATGCTAACGGCAATAAACGAAGTAGAGTTCCATGAGGGTGTGGGAGTGGTCCAAGTCAAATGTAAGATATCGGCCCTAACACCTTAACCCGCAGCGCGGAGGTGCTAGGAAAAACAACAGGAGGGGACCACCCACCACTGGTGTCAAGGTACTACTCATGGAATAACATAACAGGAGTATGACAGCTCAAAATACAACAGCAGGAGTCAAAATAATAACTAGCTGACATATAAGTATAAGACTAACAAGTCAACATTAGCAGGAGGATACATGACATGAGAACAATAAAGCAATTGCAATAGGAACAAGTCCAAAAACACTCAGATCATGAATCTTCAATCTATGTGTGCGTCTCATGTTACCGCACACCATCTCCCAAAAACCAGTACGTTTCACTACATACTAAAATAACCTCAACGGTAGCACCCGCAGTCTACCACAAAATATTAATAAACGGTAGCACCCTAAGTCTGCCATAAACACCAACGGTAGTACCCGTAGTCTACTACATTTCCAGTTCAAGTCGCGAAACAAGGGATATCCCTCCCAACCATGGGTGTAAACCAGTATGGCAACCAAGAATATCACCCCATGGCAGGCTCCGTCCAGGTCGTGCGCAAGACCCAAGAACGTTGTGACACAAGGTAACCCGTGTGGCCAAAGTCCACCCCCGAAGGAAACATATCCCTCAGGCTTAAATGATAGATACATATACCACATCCACCTCATCACATCTCACAATCACAAATGATACCTCTCGTCCACTCACAAGAAGTCAAGACAACTAAAGGCCAGCGGAAAAGTACTAACAATGATCATGGGAAGCATCATGATAAAATAACAAGCATGGGCTATAACACATCACAAGCATAACATAAGAGTGGACGACAAAACATAATAATAATAATATAACGGATATAGAGCATGCGCTGTATAAGAATGAGGTATCAGGAAGGCCAATGAACGAACGGCAATGCACAGAATGGAGGTGGAAGAAGGAAAGAATTTTATACACCCCTCACCTTAAGTAAAGCTAAAGGCAAGCACAAACTTAAGCAATCTACCAAACTCCGAACACAGTCACGTCACCACCTACAAATCAGTCAACGGAGAAAAACTCACTAAACATGTCTCGCGCATGAGGACCAAGCAAAACAGGGCATTGCGGTGCTTAAGGATGCTTAAGAATGCTTCTACAACTATCCGAACCTAAAGGAATCAACCCCAAAACGAAACAGGACAACTCACCCAACCAGGCAAAACTGGTCGACCGCTTTCCCCCAAAACCAGTTGATCAGTCATGCCCTGTAGAGAGGACAGAGAGGTCCTCAAATACCTGGTCGACCGTTTTTCCCCAAATCCGGTCGACCGGATTCCCCTGATGCAGAAAATGATCTCTACAACAACAAGGCCTAACAGAGAGGCCTTCACAGAGCCAGTCGACCGTTTCCCAAAAAACTGGTTGATCGGATTGCCCTGACGCAGAAATCCGATTTCTGTAATATGCAGAATCGCCCAAAACGTCACCAAACCGAAATCCACGATTCCTAGGCCATACAGCAACAAGAGATGCATAAAAAAAAGCCTAAAAAAGCTACTCAACATGCTATCATCACACCTCAATCATCCAACGATTCAAAAGGGCAAAAATCGACAGAAACGACAAAACCGATCCACATGATAATCGATGCATCAATTTTACCACGACGATCATCGTCACCACCTTCAAATCAAAACATCAAAGTCCTCCCCACAACCCCAACAAACCAAAATCATGTCACCATCAAAAGGGCTTAAAGAAAGGGTGAAAAATCTAACCTTTAAACGAAACCGACGAAATCCGATCACAACCCGATGAGCGTGTAATCCTCCCCCTCCTCTCTACTCGATCGATAACAAGGGGCAACAAGGAGAGGAAATCCATCAAAATCATCATCATAATCCAATCCCTAATCGGTAGAAGGTGAGAAAGAGGGAAAAACGATAATGGAAAATTACCGTGGAGAGGATGATGATCCAATAAATGTCCCTCCGGTGGTAAGGCCAAGCCGAGCACCTCCCTCCCTCTGTTTTGCTGCTGCTTCTCGTGCACAAGGGAAGGAGAACGATGGTTATGGTGTGGAGGAAAGGAAACGTGCGTGGGGGAGAAGAAGAGAGGAAAGAGAAGATGGGGGTTACGATTCAGGAATTAGAATCTCAATCCATATTCTAAAAACTAAGGAGGGCAAAATGGTAATATCCCGCCTCATCAATGAGATAAAAATCCCATTAAAACCAAAACGCCCTTCGCGGGATTTGAACTAGAATCCTCCAACTTTAAATGAACATGCGCGTCTCCTCCTCCGGTCGGCCTAGCTGGTTTACATGAAGTAAAAATAACCCAAACAAATTAAAAACGGTCGGGTTATCACAAAACCTGTCTTGACAACTGGTTCTACAACCGCCATTCATCAGCCCAGGCCCATAAATAGGACCCTTCATTCGAACCCACGAGGCATTCAATATCATCTGACTCTTTAAAATACATCGCTCATTGTGATCCAACAAAGATAAAGATCTCATACCGCGTTCATCATTTTCTCTCGAAGTTCGTTCAACAAGCCTTTCGTAATTCCTCTCAAGAATCACCTACGCAGTTTAGTTTGTTCGACAATCGGGAGGTTTCAACTTGACACCTCCTAAAGGATCATACAACTATTAATTGACTGTCACTCTTCGACGCCCTATTGGCACACACTCGATTGACTGATCAGTATACAAATCCATCATCAGATTTATTTATTTTCCTCTTTCTCATTCTACTATCCATTCGGTTTTCGAGGACCTATCTAACTAATATCCTCCGATATTCAAGGGATATTCGATATCTTTCTACTCTCTTGATTGATAGACTAATGTAGTCAGGACCTTTTCCAGCGATTGTCGACCCTGTAATATTTGACATGAACAGTTGATAATATTGGATATTGATGGTTTAACTTTTACTATGTAGTTGCGATTATGTGATTGTTGAGACTATTTGATTGTCGGATGGTAGAGGCATGACTAATAGGATTTTCAGAGATTATTTCGTAAGCTTTTACTTACTGGATGGTAGAGGCACAAAATGGTAGGGTTGTCGGGGATTGTTTGATTACGCTGAGTCTTTGATCTATTGAATATGATCATTTCCTGGTGACGACGCTAGAAAACTTGACCACCTCCAACTATATTAGTCTTTTACTCCTCCTGTAATTCGTAGGGAGAGAAGAAAAAGATAGAAGGAAGGAAAGATACCAGCAAGCGCACCGTGTCAATCAAGTAATACAGAATAAGTAGAATATCTTTCCCACAGAGAGAAAGTGGTTAGTAAATTGTTGAACTATCGGACCACTATCACCTTATTGACGACTTTAGTCAGACGAGAAGAAAAGAAGGTAGGAAGAGAGATAAAGAGATAAAAATGGGGATTACAACTCTAAGATAACTTAAGATTGATCAATCTTAAATATTCCCTTAATTGTAATCATAAAAACTAAGTAAAGACTCGATAACAAAGCAGTGAAAAAATTAGACTAAAAGATTTAATCGCAACAGGGGAAGGATTCTTGATTGTCCCTTAAGAACTCTACCTTTTCCAAGTTATAATCGGTTTTAAAGAAAGCAATAAAGAAAGTTGAACAGGAAATCTTTGAGGTATAATAAACAAAAGAACACTTGTGTGTCAGACGAGAATTCTAAGAACTTGTAATATTCTCTTAGAGAAAGAGTGATTATAACGATACTAAGGAAGACTCTGTTGTCAGGACGAATATCTGTAGCTCTTTATAATCTCAAAGAAAGCACGTACACATACTGTTGAAAATAGTAAGGAAATGTTACCGTATTATCACATTAGGTCTAACATCTCACTACTCTTATGTATGGATAACCAAAACGAAAAGCTGAGTAAATGAGAGTAGAAAATGTTTGGGTGCAAGAAGGGGCAACAATAGTAGATCGAATAATTAAAAAGAAGAACTTATAAAACAACTATTATACTCAAACCAATTCGCCACCAACTCAAGACGAAACTTCAAATATAATTGGAATGAACACGAGAAAATCTACACTTGACCAAGAACTACTTCGAATCCAGGATCGAACTCAGATCAAATGTAGTAACGAAACGCAGAACGACAAAGTAAAAGATAACAAGAAGAGAAGGTAATAGAAAAAGAGTAAAACTCTATTAGAACTGAACACGGGTGGCAAACTATGAACTGGACAAAGGCATAGTTATGAAAAGGTAACTAAAAGTAAACTATACAGACTATAATTAGGGAATTTCCCCAACACTTCAAGAGAACCCTCTGAGTATAGGACGGATTCTATTCTACTTCGAAAGATAAATAATCAACTAAGGTAAGTATCAATTCTTTGGTAGTAAGAAATACAAACTCTCAGTTAAGCATTAATTCTTTGATAGCATAAGAATCCAACTCTTTATAATTACAACTAAGGTTGATATTTATAGGCAAGATATATATCAACAAAATATCTGTCTTCTATGTCTAGATAAGTTTAACTAAAGTTCTATCTTCTGCAGCAAGTAAAGGGACATGGATGATACTCAACGGCTCCTTCCTTCAAATATGATCTTTATCTTCAAGGAAAGTCAGTGGAAATAGTTAATGATCCTTATCTGGCCATGTCTATTACTTGGAGATATTTACACTCTAGGTGAGTCACAGAGAAATAGGGAGACCGACTTAGATGAAGCGAGATTGAGATGCAACTCTTTGTCTTGGTTTGATTTAGACCATCTTGAACACGTGTTTAGAATGCATAAACTTCTCGGTCTGAGGGTGGAAATAACTCAGGACAATGTCATATATCTTATGGGTATTGAGACCAAGATAGATCCCATATCTAGCTATGCTTTTGACAAGTGTTTTATCTTAATGTTTGTGAAGCAGCAGAACTTCAGAACGAGTAATGACTCTATGTCTAGTCTATTTTGGGCTGACTAGAACATCTGTATATGGTGCTCCGATTACTCAGTCTAGGGGTAGAAATAATACAAGACAATGTCATAACGTTCTTGGGTACTGAGACTGAGTAAGAACTCGTGTCTAGCTACGTCTTTGACATGTGTATTGTCCTGTAGTCTGTCTGCTTCTATTTCCTCATATTTGCTCGGTCTAGAGCCTGTTTTGCTCTAAAACATCTCTGCAGAAGATATAACCTAAGAAGGACTCAAAAACTATAATTATAAAAGGTTTTAAATACATTTTGAGGACTAAACAATGTGAGAATTTGAGAAAAGCAGGATTATTTTCCCTATCTTGTATTATACATTATATAGGAGAGTACCAAAGCGATCAATTAACAAAATGGTTTACAATGAAGATAAACATAAGAAAATAATGCAAAGATATCAGGGAGATATCTCCTTGATTCTAGGAGCCGATAATCCATGTTGTTGCACCAGCCTCGGTAATTCACTCACATCCCCTCGTAAGCCCAAGGAGCCAAGAGACCGAACCAATAGCTGAGGACGGAGCTGAAGAAAGCGTTGAATCGAAAGCGACTTGGTGAAAGCATCGGCAACATGGGCTTGACCAAGAATGGGCGACACGCGGAGTATGCCATCACGGACCTTCTCGCGGACAAAATGAACTTCGATATCGATGTGCTTCATGCGACTATGAAAAACGGAGTGTTTGGATAATTGGACGGTATTATCATTATCATAAAAAATCACGAGCGGACAAGGCAGAGAAATGTCGAGCAACTGAAGAAGATGTGTGAACCAAAGAACTTTAGTGGCAGTGACAGCAATAACACGGTACTCGGCCTCTACACTGGAGCGGGATACGGTGGCCTCTTTCTTGGAGCCCCAAGAGATGAGATTGGGCCCAAGAAATATAGCAAATCCAGTAATAGAGCGACAGGTGTCGGGGCAGCCGGCCCAGTCAGCATCGGTGAAGGCTCGTATAGTAAGGGGCTTACCAGCTTGAATCAAGAGGTCGGGGTCGATGATTCCCTTGAGGTAGCGAAGGATGCGTTTGGCGGCCTCCATGTGGGCAACAGTTGGGCGATGCATAAACTGGCAGACATGATTGAAGGCTTGAGTGATATCAGGCCGGCTGAGAGTGAGATATTGGAGAGAGCCGACCAACTGACAGAAGAGACTTAGGTCCGGATGGATAGCGGAATCATGGGCTGATAAATGTAGCTCGGCAACTAGTGGGCTAAGGCACGGCTTGCATTGATCGAGGTCGAAGTGGAACAGCAATTGAGCTGCATAATGAGACACGGAAATTAGTAATGAGTTGGACGATCGATGAACCTGTAAGCCCAGAAATAATTATAGCGAACCAAGATCCTTCATTGCAAACTCCTCGAATAGTTGCTTAATGAGTTTTTGAACAAGGGAGGCAGAGCTACCAGTAACAACCAAATCATCCACATATAGAAGAAGAAGGATGGTCTGCTCTTGGTGGCTCCAAATGAAAAATGACGGATCATGGGGGCAGCCCATGAAGCCTAGCCGTAGAAGGTAATCAGCGAACTTGTGATACCACGCACGGGGATCCTTCTTGAGGCCATAAAGGGATTTGTTAAGCCAGCAGACATGACTAGGGCGTTGTGGGTCGACAAAGCCTACAGGCTGCTGGAGGTATACCACTTCACGGAGGTCACCACGAAGAAACACATTGGTGACGTCCAATTGATAAAGGGGCCAACCGAGATAAACAACGAGGGAGATAACCAAGCGGATTATGCCGCGCTTAACTACGGGGCTGAAAGTCTCTGGGAAATCATAACCTGGACATTGATTGTATCCCTTAGCGGCAAGTCGTGCTTTGTAGAGGTCAATAGTGTCGTCGGCATGACGTTTGAGGCGGTAGACCTATTTGGAGCCCACTACATTCATAGATGGATGAAACGGGACTAAAGTCCAGGTGTTGTTGAGGAGGAGATCGTTATATTCAACTTCCATGGCCTGTACCCACTCGGGATGAGCAGTAGCTTGTTTATAGGTGTTAGGCTCCTCGATGGCGGCGGCGGAAAGTAGAGCCTGTGGAAGAGGATATTTAGTGGTGAGATAGGCTTTAGGTTTTTGAGTGCCATCACGGGTGCGAGTGATCATGGGATGTGTAGAATTTATGGATGGTAATTGATATGAGGAGTTGGCCGGCAAAGAGGTGAAAGGGCCTACAGGTGGATCGCTAGGTGAGGACCTGTAGCAGCAGCGGCAGTGTTGAGAGGAGATGGGCTAGATTCATCGACGAATGTGAAAACAGTGGGACTTTGGGGTGACTGGATTAGGTTTGGTGGAGGGTGTGGCCGGCGATGGTAGACAATCGGTGAGGAGGGTGCACAAAAAGGAGGTGTGGGTGGAGTGGGTAGCAAACCTAGTGAAGTGGGTGACGGCAGCGGTGGACTGGGAGCCAACAATGGATATCGTGAGGAGATGGGGAATTGTTTGACTTGGAATGACGATTGGGTAGGCTGGATGGAGGCGGTGGGAATTGTTTGACGTGAAATGGATGAATGGGTATTTTCATCAAAAATCACATGACGTGAAATATAGATCCAACTAGTTTAAGGGTCGAGATAGCAGTACCCTTTGTGGTGGCCGGAATACCCAAGAAAAATATAGCCGATGCTCTTGAAGTCAAGTTTGCCCCGACTGAATGGCTATAAATATGGAAAACAGCGACATCTAAAAATCCGAAGCATAGAATAATCAGGCGGCTTCTGAAAAATTACCTCATGAGGAATTCGGTTAGAGAGACTCTTCGATGGCAGGCGATTGATAAGGAAGACTGCGGTAGAGGAAGCATATTGCCAATATTGACGGGATAAGCCAGAGTGAGCCAAGAGTGTCAAGCCCGTCTCAACAATATGTCTATGTTTCTGTTCCGCTAGACGATTTTGTTCGGGGGTGCCTGAGCAAGATATGAGATGAGAGATGCCTTTGGTCTGCAAGAAAGTTTGAAATGTGCGATTAATATATTCTACACCGCCATCGCTCTGGATGACACGGACCAGAGCATTAAATTGCCTTTTGACTAAGTTAATAAATGAGATAAATATTGCAGCAACTTCACTTTTTCTAACGAAGCGGAAAAAACCACGTGAAGCAAGAGCATTCATCAATAATAACAAGATAATAACGGTACCCATCAAGAGAAATTGTGGGAGTCGGGCCCCTAACATCAATATGCAGGGTATTAAACAAAAATGGTAGAATAAGAATTACGTCTTTGAGAAGGTGGTTTGGAGCTTTTGCCAAGCTTGCAACTACTACAAAAATGTTTATTTAAAGGAGATAGGAGATGTAGTTGTGGCTCCAGAAGCTGCAAGACTTGAGAGGATGGATGCCCTAATCGGGAGTGCCAAAGTGTTGCATCCAACTTTTGACTGTGGTAACAAACTGGTGAAGAGGTAACACCTTTATTGGTAGAGACCCGATATAGTTCTCCATCTCTAGGACCAGATATCAATATTCTCCCGCTCTGGAGGTCCTTGACAATGAAACCCCAAGGATAGAAAATGAAGCTGTTATACTCGGAAAAAATATGCCACGTGACGTACCCGGTATTGGAACACGTGGACAAGTTTGGACTCGACTACCCCCACATGGACGAATGATGGGGCTCAACCTCGCGTACGCATGGCCATGCACGGAGCAACTTTACGTATGCATGGCCCCCGCTCGCCAACTTTTACATCCGCATGGCTACGTACGACCCATGCGTGCAAACGTCCCCGACGCACACGGTCATACACCCACGCATGCATGCATACGTGCATGCATGCGTACGTACATCCGTGCATGCTTGTACGCGCATATACATCCATGCATGCATGCAAGCGTGCATGCATACATATAAGTCCTCTGCGTATTTCCTCCATGCATACGTACATACGTGCGTGCACGGGTACCTCTACCATGCATACGTGAACGCATGCACACGACGACCATGCATACGTGCATGCGCACTTACCCCATACGTACATGCACGCGTAAAGCCTTCATGCGTCGTCTCCCTACAAGACATGCGAGGCCAAAGATCGAGCACGGACAACTCCCATGACCGGTCTTCAAGACCGGCCGGTAGCCGTGCCCTCTTCAACCGTGGCCGGTCAAGATGACCGACCTTGTGATCCCCTCCATGGCCGGTCCAAGTGACCGGCCTTTTGCCTTCCATGGCCGGTCCAAGTGACCGGCCTTGTGCCCCCTATGGCCGGTCAAAATGACCGGCCTTGTACTCTCCATGGCCGGTCCAAGTGACCGGCCATGTGCCTCCCATGGCCGGTCCAAGTGACCTGCCAAGCATGTAACTTCCCTTAGACCGGTCACCTTGACCGGTCTAGGGCCTCAAGACCGGTCCATATGACCGGTCTTGACTCCAAGCCCGGCTCACGCAGCCGGGCAATCTTCGTAGAGGCATCTGCACGATGTCTACGCCAAGTTTGAAGCCATATGCCCCGGGGAGCCCGTTCATCGTCCAAGATTCCCTAGAGTATACGCGTTCGCAAGAGTACGCCAGAGTGCGCATTCGCGTGCAACCCGCGAGAGTACGCATCTCATCAAGACCTCCCAAGTAGGAAGACCTCACATCAAGGCCTCTCAAGAGGTACGCCTCTCAAGAGGTACGCACGATTCGAACCTGCGTCCCCCAGACCCTCAAGAGGTATGCGCGATTCGAACCTGCGTCCCCCAGAACCTCAAGAGGTACACATCTCGCAAGAGGGCGTAACCAGTGAAAACTTCGCCCTCTAGATCGCTCGAGGAAAAGCTGTTGTAATAGAGATGGACCGAGTGAAAACCCGGCCCAAATCCATAAAAGTGGACCGAGCCCAAGGGCGTTTCGGGAAAGTTTCGGAATGTTCCTTATGAAATAACAAGGGTAAAGCGGTCATTTCAGGAGCCCCTCTTCCGAACTCTATAAATAGAGCCCTAGGCTCCCTCATTCAGGTATGCTCTCCTGTTCGCGAAAACTCTCCTTCTCAAGTAAATATCTGACTTGAGCGTCGGAGGGGTATTTCCGAGGTACCTACCTCGGGCCCTCTCTAACGTGGGGTTCACTTTTGTATGCAGGTGGTACCCCAGCCTAGAAGATTTTAGATCGCGAAGTGCTACCTGCCGTACCCATCTCACGAAGTACTTCCTGTTACACCTTGATCGCGAGGCCTCACCTACTGTACCCCGGTGGTGAAGGAGTTCTAATTTGCAAGGTGATACCCACATGGCTCTCGGGACGCGTCCACGTCACCTCGTCCAAAAATTGGTAATAACATTTTACGCTGTCTGTGGGAAACGCAACAAGAAGTTATGTTTCTGAATAATCCTTAAGCATGGACGCGATAGGTCACCTCAACTTCCTGAGCACCAGCGCATGGAAAATCCTCCAACGGGCGAGGGGAACGAAGCTGCTCAAGGGGAGCACACTGCCCCGCATGTGCACCCCTGTCAAGGGCCCAAGGATGACGAACCCGTCACCCGGGCGGAGTTTCAACAACTCACACAGATGTTCATAGACGGTATGCAACATCTCCTACCAACTCGCTACTTAAGAGTGCCTGTCATAATGC
>JAOWBR010041745.1:0-15791 GCA_028571145.1 Dionaea muscipula
TATGTATATGTATATGTATATATGTGTGTGTGTATAGGGAGGAGATATTCTAACACATTCTTTGACACTGAATATTTACCGTCGGATTTGCCGCATTGAATGACACAGTTGAATCGATTAATTTTTTTAAAAAAAATAAGAAAAGAAAAGGAAAAATAAAAAACAAAAAAAGAAATGAAAAACTATGTCGATTCATCTGAGCCATTCAATGGCGTAAATCTGACGGTAAATATTCAGTGTCAAAGATTGTGTTAAAGAATGTGTCAGAATATCCACACCTATATATAAATACACACACACACACACGATGGGTTTAAAGGTACAATAGTTGTGACAACAATTGTGACAATGATTGTCATCCATTAGATTAGGAACAAATGAAGGATCAAGATCTAATCATATTAATTAATAATCATAGTATTTAATACACACATTAATTGATACATACATTAATTAATGCACACATTGATTGATGCACACATGAATTAATGATATTATTCACAATAATTAAAGCAATAGAAAAATATTTATTAAAAAATTAAAATCTAAACCCTAAACTCTAAATCATAAACCATAAAAACTAAGGGCGTGTTTGGTTTCTCATTTTTCAGCCATTTTCCATTTTCTGTTTTGTGAAAATGCACAAAACCTATTTGGTTACCATATTTCATTTTTTTTATTCCAAAAACAAGCCTTCATAGATTTGAAAATTTCTGAAAATAAGAAAAGTATGTTTTGGGTGTTTTCCAGTCAAATTGCAAAACATGGAAAACAGATCAATTTTCCAAATTTTCCTCACCCGTACACCCTCTCCTCTCTCTCCTCTACACTTTCCCACGATAGCGCAAGGATCGTGACACCCTCTTGTTCACTAGATCTTTGCTCTCTCTACCACCCTCGATTTTGCCCTTGACCGCGGCAGCCAAGGCGTTCTTCTTCCTTGATTTTTCCCTTGACCGCGGCAGCCGAGGCGCTGTTCTCCCCTGATTTTGCCCTTGACCGCGGCAAGCAAGGTGTTGCTCTCCTCCAAATTTCTTGATTTGTTTTCTCGCACTTCTGATTCTATGTCTCTAGACCTCAATCCATTGTCTCGCTTCTTTCTCATTTTGTTTCCATTATTGCAGATGAAATTAATTCTAAGTTTGATTGGTTATTATGTGCTATTAGTTTTTGAGGTTATTTGCTAATTCCGAGTTTGTTTGCTATGATGTGCCATGATTCTATTAATTCAGAATTAATTCTGAGTATGTAGTTTGGTATGAAGTCCCGAAGTGTGTTTGCTATGATGCTATTATGTGCCATTAATTCTAAGTTTGCTATTGTTTGTTGTTTGTTTGCTAATTCTATTAAACTAATTCTGAGTTTGCTATGAGTTTGCCCACAGATTTTTCGAAACTATGAAATTCTTGGAGAGATTTTTCATGGTACTTCAGCGACTAGTGGGCTGCACAGATATATATGTTGTAATATATGTTTCATGATAGTAGACTAATGTTTCATATTTTGGACACATATGTATTATACTTTACCATCATCTCATTTATAATTTGGGAAATCATGCTGCTTCGAGTTGCACTCAAATGATCATGAAAGCTTTGAACTCACTGAAATATGAGCTAATAGTGATGTAT
This sequence comes from Dionaea muscipula, assembly GCA_028571145.1. Taxonomy (NCBI): domain Eukaryota; kingdom Viridiplantae; phylum Streptophyta; class Magnoliopsida; order Caryophyllales; family Droseraceae; genus Dionaea; species Dionaea muscipula. Next base: position 1,632 of record JAOWBR010041745.1, read on the forward strand.
GTACTCACAAAAAGATCATTAGTGCTATTGTAAAATGGCATAAAAATGGTATCAATCACTAGCATTTTCTCAATCAGTAAATGTAGGAGCACCCAGAGACTTTACTTTTAAAAAAGAATTTATATACCCGATATCTACATCACCCATACGGTCAAATGCACGTTGATACTCCACAGCAACTTCTAACATCAACAAAGTAAAGTTTCATCGGGTAGCCACAACAAGACATAAAGATTTAGAGATCCTTTCATAGTCGTTGGATTTAACAAATCATTTTTTCGGGTTCCGGAAGGGTTGATTGTATTAACCCTTGGGTTCATGCATTAACCCATCGAATTTCGGTAGGGTTTCTTGTACATTTTGAACACAAACACATTTTAAACACATTCAACGGTTCGAATCATCTCAAATCATTTCGGATCCAATAGGTGTAGTATAGTGCAAAAATCGTCAAAAATCGGTCCGAAAAACGATTGGATGGAGCCCTTCCTATATTTCTTTTCGATGATTTCTTTCATACACACTTAGAAACACATTTTAAAGGTATCTACCATTTCGAATCGTCTCAAATTATCTCCAAACAAATTTCATAAATATGGGTGTCAAACGGGGTGTCCATTTAAAGTGTTCAAAATTTCACGGCTCCCCTCCCGACGATGCGGTGCTCAGACCTTTATTGTTCAAAATGTGTTTTTATGAATGTATAAGAAATCTTATAGAAATTCGAGGTGTTAATGCGTTAACCCCAAGAAGAACAAACACGAAAAATAAATACCCTATAGAAACCCGAGTATATTTGAGTACAGTCAATAGTACACACATATTTATGAAATGTGTTCGGAGAAATTTTTTTAGGCGATCCGAAACGATAGATGTGTTTAAAATGTATTTTTAAAGAAGTATAAAAAAATTGTCGAAAAAAATATCGGGAATGGCTCCATCCAGACTTTTTCGGTACGATTTTGGCCAATTTTGACGCACTATAAAGAATCTATAGGATTTAGAATGATTTCGGTATTTTTTTGACGATTTGTTTCATACCCCCCTAAAACATATTTTAAATGCATCAACCATTTCGAAACGTTTCAAAATATCTCCGAACACATTTCATAAATGGAGTGTCAAACAGGGTGTTCATTTAACCCCTCCGATATATATATATATTGGGACAACACTTGTGACAATATATTAGAGCTATTGGATTTAGTCAAATCAAAGACTGGTATGAATTCCTAGGGTTTTTCTTTTTCTTTTTTATTTCCTTTTTCCTTTTCCTTTATTTATCTTTTTAAAAAACCAAATATTATCCAATATATACAATCTCAGCCTTTGATTTGACTAAATCCAACGGATCCAATATATTGTCATAAGTGTTGTCACAAATATTGTCCCTTTAGCTTGCCCATATGTATATATAAATGTCCGAATGGAACCCTTCCCGGTATTATTTTTCGACGATTTCTTATGTACGCCTTTAAAAGCACATTTTAAACGCATCCACCATTTCAAAACGTCTCGAAACATTTTAGAAAAAAGTGTGTCATTGGATGCGTTATTGGATGCGTCAAAATAAATAACTTTTTCACACACACACACACACACACACACACTCACTAAACTTCAAATGAGGACCATCTTAACTAGCTAACTTGTGGACCTCCCATTTTTAGATTGATTTGTGATGATCCGAACCGGTGGATGTGTTCAAAACGTACGTGTTTTTAGGGGGGGTGAAAAGTTCAAGAAAAAAGATGATTGGGAAGGCCTTCATTCAGTCAGTTTTTGATATTTTTTATCTAACGATTATAGCAAAAATATGATCAGATGAAGGCCTTTCGGGTCATCTTTTTGCTTGAAATTTTCACCACCCTCTTAAAACACACGTTTTGAACACATCCAATGGTTCGGATCCTCAAAAAACCTCTTAAAACTAGGAGGTCCGCACGTAAAAAAGTTTGTGGACCACCTCATAGGAAGTGGACTGTATATATATATATATAGGGGTCGGCTATATAAATACTAAGTTTGACATCAACCTTTTCTGTAATGTTTTGAAACAATCCAAAATGGTAGATGCGTTTAAAATGTGTTTTTTAGGGTGTACACAAGAAATCTTCGAATAATAATATTGGAAAGGGCTCCATCCAAATGTTTTTCGATACGGTTTTAGTCGATTTCAATATATGCTACATAACTTTTTCTGGAATGATTTGAGACGATTCGGACATTTGGATGTGTTCAAAATATGTGATTTATAAGGAAACAAGAAACCCTACCGAAATCCAAGGTGTTAATGCATTAAAACCAAGAAGGGGGTTTGCAACTGGATTGGATCCTCTTGTCACTTTCTCATCCTCCCCATTCCCTTCTTCATCCTCTCCATCTTCTTCATTTTCTTCATCCTCCATTGGATCCTCTTGAGCTAGCAACTGGATTGGAGCTTTGGGAAGGGGGTTTGCATCATCATCTTCATCCCATTTACCTCCATTTCATCCAACCAAAGGTGAGAGCTTGATTCTTCTCCTTGGGATGTTAAATCCATGGTGTGTGGGCTTGTGTTTGATGAATGATGTTTGTGATTGTGTCATTAATGAGTTGAGATATTGATTGAGCCTGTGGTTTCATTCATTTTTGGATTTGAACCTTGACATTGAATGATTTGGGGATTTTAGGGTGTGTTTCGGTTTAACCCCCCATTTTCGTAACCTTGAGTATGTAGCATGTTTGGACATGTTTTAGGGCTTGTTGTTGCCTGATTTTGCTGCCCATTGATGTGTCAAAGGGGTTGGTTTATCTTGGATTTGGTTTGGTTTGAGTTTGAATGAGTTTGGAGGAGATTTGAAGCTTTTCGTGTGATTTCTGGGCGAAACACGCCCATGCCCGAAAGCATGGCCATGTTTTTGCCCATGTGCAAAGCAGGGACGTGCTTGCTGGAAGAAGCACGGGAATGCTTCTAGAAGCACGGCTGTGCTTTTATTCCAAAAACATGCCCATTGTATTCAGTGGAGAACATGGCCGGCCAGGGGTGGCCGTGCCCAGGGGCACGACCGTGCTTCTCCCAGTTTTCCATTGGGGAAGTTTTTCCCCTTGTTCTTCGATTGTGCTATGATTCCGGGTTGTTCAAGATGCGTGTTAGACTCTTTAGAGCGTTGTTAGGGTTTGTTCCGGTCCGATGTGTTTTCCTCGTTAGATTAGCCATGGTTTTAAGACTTTTTCCATATTTGATTTGTGATTTAGGCCCCAGACGGTTTCGGCGATCCAAGAGCGCGTGACTGAGGATTAGCATCTTCCGACGACTCAAGTGAGGGGATGTACACTAGCCTTAAACCTATTTCAATGTTCCATGGTTTAGTTTCCCTCTTGATACATCGTTGGCATACACGATTGGTTTTGACTGTCCACATTATTATTCTTGAATTCCCGTCTATGGATTATGCTTTAATTCATGTTCCGACTTAGACTCGGTTTCTTATACCCCGTGTTTTATATGCACTTTTAAGTTGTTTTATGTCTACTTATGATTGATTTATCATGTTGGAGATTTTTCATTTTTCGGTGAATAGTGTTTTACGTGAATGATGTTCTCGGGTTTTAGTTAGCCATTCGGCTACTTTTACATCGCATGTCGTACGACTGATTTGATTTTATCAGCATGACCGGGATGATAAGACATGACCAACGATTACCATATTGACGTATGTTGACTCCGTGGATTTTTATGGATGAGTCGGTTTATGATATGACGTTTTTACGGTTTTGAATTTAGGTTCGTTGTGACCGTAATTTAACTTCGTGATTTTTGATGATGAGTTTGAGGCATTTAGGTTTAGTTTTCATGGACGTGGCCGTGTTTTAGATCGTTAGAGGAGTTAGAGAGATAACCACTATTGTTGACATTAGTTTTAAGCATTTAAGGTGGATTGTGGACTTGGTTAAAGGTGGTTTTGCTTGATTTGAGGCTAAGTTTCAGCCTCCCTTTGGTTCTTTTACACGTGAGATATACAAAGGGAAGGAGAAGAGAAGAAGAAGAAGAAGAAGAAGAGAGGGCTTGGAGAATCCATGGTTTGGTGATTTCTTCCACTTTCCTTTGAGGATCATCCCTTCTTTTAGCTTGGGATTGCTTGGAGATCATCCTTGGCAGCTCAAGGAAGCTTAGGAGTTCTTTCTTTTGGTGATTTCAAAGGTAATCTTTTGGTCTGTTCATGGTTTCCCTTGGTTAGTATGCTTTGAGGTGTTTTTCATGGCAGTAGATTTGAGTTTGGCATGTGTTGGTTGATGTGTCATTTGACATTTTCATGAGATTTTAGAGTTAAGTTTTGGAAGACTTTGCATAAGATTCATGATTTATGTTTAGTTTTTAGGTTGTTTTAGCCTTGGATGGATTTTAAGGTTGTCGTTTTGTGTTTTACATGTTGTTAATGGTTTGGGAGGGCTTGGTATGTCTTGTTTCATGTTTTGTGATGTGTTGGTGGAGATACATTAAGGTTTGGTTGATTTTTGGTTCGAGTTTCGTGTTAGGAGAGTTTCTGCATTCTGCAGAAATATGATTTCCGGCTGACCGGATTCCATTTCCAGCAGACCGGTATTTGAGCATGCTCTCTATTTTTCCTTATCCGGCCGACCGAATATTTGTAGAGCAAGGGAAACCAGCCGACCGGTTTTCCTATTGTTGGGAGGATTTGCTCCTTGTGATTTGTGATTCTTGTGGTTTCGTTTAGGGAGGGTCGGCGATCGACCCTAGGCCCTTTTAAGGGATCTTAAAGGATTAGTTTGAGATGTGTAGGGTTTCCTTTAGTTATTGATTGGTTGTTTCACCGTGAGTCGGTTTTTTAGACTTTTATCCATGATTTTGTACCAGGGACTTGTGCTGAGCAACTTTTGCATGGTTTGTTGAATCCATGATGGGCATGGATGATGGTCTTTCATGGTGAGCTTGTGTCGTCTTCCAGGTGAGATGTTCTGTGAGACGATTGATATGTGAGTTTTTATATATTCATTGATTACACCGGTTTTCCTTACGGTCACTATATACCGTAGTACATTATAGCTTTGGGTAACTCTATGATGATATACGTATGAGTTAGACCCACGGGTCATGATGGCTTCCTCTCCTTGGATTCAAATCAAGTTTAGACTCTTCGTGATCTGATTTATGAACTATTTCTTAGATGATTTGAGGCATATTTTATTAACAGATTTTATTCTACTCTATGAGTAGTGGAGTGTTTTATGAGCTAATAATTTTACTCCTTTCTTTTGGGTAGATAAGATCTTATTGGGAAGACTTTTACGAGACTTCATTATCTTTGTTTTAGATTGATGTGAGGCTCGTCACCTCTTCTTTTTGACTCATGTGAGTTGATTTATGGATGATGGTACATGATACTATGCATATTTACTCGTTTTCATCCGTTTTGGTACATACGGTCGGTTTATGCCGTAGTGTGTTATATTTGATACGATTCAGACTATTAATGGCTTGGTATTTCCGACCATTGAGCCGTGGTGGATTTTTATGTATACCACGGACTTTTCAGGCTTATATAGCCTTTGGCAGTTTTATTTTATAGACTTGTGATATGGATTTGGCAAGTCCTTGGAGAGCTTCTCCCTTATAAGAAACCAAGGTCACCTTCAGGTGTCACAACGTCTTTACGTTCTTCCGTTTGCGGCGGAAAGACTAGGACGGTCCTTCTTGATATTGCATGTTCACAGAGCCATACCGGTATGCACGTTTAGTTGGGTGTTGGGATCTCTGATGTTTGTGAACTTTTATATGGCAAATTTCTTCTATTATCACTCATGTCTTTATTACGGAGAGACGTTTCCTGTTGGATTTATTGTGAGGAGTTTATCTCTTCGTTGGATTTTCAGTATTTTTATCGCATTCTACTTTATCCATTATCGATTCTTGTCTATTGGTTTAATACGAGTTTTCTATTGGTTACTTGGCTGTAGTGTCATCCCGATTAGTGTGTTTTGAAAGACCCATATTTTATGTTGTGGAGAGTTTTCTCCGTTGGATCCAGTATTTATGAGGCTAGTATGACTCATGTGGTTTATGAGTCTCTTATAACTCTGGTATTTATATGATGGGATTTACTTGAGATTTATGATGGGTTCCGATTTTACGATTTTCGTTTCTATGGTCGTTGTACAGACCTTGTGGTCTTAATGATTTGATATGTATTTTCATGTATATCTGATGCTCACTATTGGTGGCATATCTTTTAGTTTTGCACCATTTAGCAAGAAGGGTTTAATACGGTTTATGATGTATATTTTGGAACTTGTGCGTTTCAGTTCACCTTTCATCTTCTGACTATGGCATTTGCTTTTCTGTCTCTATTTCATCTCACCAACTAGTGATGGCTGACGGATATTATCCCTGCTTATTTTGGCAGGAGTCATCTTCCGGTGTCAGCACGGATACTGCGGACAAACGATGTTGCCTCTAAGATTTCTTTCTGTTCTCTTTTGTTTAGCTTCTGCTTTCTGTTCCCATGATTGATGTACCTATCTATTGATAACTCGATTTTAGTTATTGGGAGTCTTCGGGATGTTGTTTTCCCCACGAGTTATTTGTTCCCTTTGAGGGATTAGTTTTATTGAAGTCAATTTCATGACTTGGGGTTATTTATCTTTGTAGTGGATGGATTTTAATCTTTCTGGTTGTGGTTCCTTTGGCTTCAATGACCCGTGGATTACTCCACGTGTTATCGCCGGTATCACCCGGTTTCGGGTGTTACATTTGTGGTATTAGAGCGGGTCGGTTCATTTCTGGAACCGTTAATTTTTGTTTTGATTCTTTCTGGAGTTTTGACTCTCGAGTTTAGCTTTTACTTCTTCTAGAGGCATCGTCTCCCAGCATCCGGTGAGTTTTATTTGTTCTTTCTGACTTGATCTTGTTTATTTATTTCAAGTGTTCTTGTTGTTTCATTTATGGATGGTATTTCAGCATCACTTTGATCTTATAGATGATTTGATTTTCACTCTACTCTTCTTAGAGGGCAGAGTTCGCATGATTTAGTATTGATGAGGGTTTTATGGATTTCGAGTCTTGTGACTCTAGCATTGACGGAGTTATGTTTTCTCATGTTTTACTGAGTTGATCCCTCATGGATTGTTAGAGGGTTGATTTATTTTCAGATTTCTTCAGGTGAGTGGATTTTTAGGGGATGTCCCTCAGTTTTGCAGACATGGATTAGGTTTAATCTACCTTGATCAGTTTGTTGATTTGGTTTGTAACCAGATGAGTTTTATTGATTTCTTCGTAGTTTTCTTTGATGACCTCGACTATGATTGAACTATTGAAGGATTTAAGTTGGCATTATGAATTTTGTTTATTATGTTGGGACTTGAGGTTTCAGATATTATGAAGTATCCCTTACCTCTTAAGATTGTCCTTGCTTTTGAGATTTTGATATTTACATTGATGGACTCCTTGTATTTATTCGAGACTTCTTAAATTGGTTTAATTCATTTTATACGACATGTTTCCCCATTTTGTTCATGGCATGTTGAGAGGTGCATGAAACGGATTCATACTCTGATTCTTTCTCTCCAGATGTAGAACTTTGGTTGGTGGCTTTGTCTGTTGAGGATTTTGATGTTTGTTTAGGGATTTGGGAGTTTTGAGTTCATCATTGGTGTTTCTTTTGTTGGAGCTTGATGCCCTTTTATGTTTGGACTGGTTAGCTTGACACCGATCTAGATTTGAATGTGTTGAGAAGAGAGTTTCATTCTCTTGGAGCGTCGAGTCCATGATTGAGTTGACAGTACGGGGATCAGACCTCTTCTTCGGGTGATTTTAGGTTGACTGATGACTTTATGAGGATGGATTATCTTGGGACCCTTCGTGACTACGGTCGACTGATGTGATTGTAGAGTTGGAGATCAGAGATTTTCCTGTTGTGATTGACTCGTGGATGGTTTTCTTGAGGCTTTTGCGATTTGACATAGGATGGGGATGTAGAATCGTTTTGTAGTAGTTCTTGATTTGGGATCTTTTGTAAGGCACCGTATTCGATGATTTGGGATGAGAATAGGGAGCTTTCGCTCAGTAGTAGGAGTTCTGAAGAGGAGTTCTTCTAGAGTTGATGTTTCATTATGGGGAGTTTCTGTGTTGTGTTGTGAGAATGGATGAATCCTGTAGAGAGATAGTTTTAATTTTTGTCATGCCTTTCGTTTGGGCTTTGCATTTGTCGTTGTGTGGATGATTGCTTAGAGTTTCGATCGTGGTTGACCATTTCCGTTGTGATGACATTTTGAGGAATTGTGGCTTGATTGATGTATAGGGGGATTTCATGATTAAGATTTTCGATCCTGATTGACCATTTTCATTGTAGTGGTGTTTTGACAATGTATGACCCGGACATGAGTAGGGAGACCTTTTGACGAATTCTTGAGTTGGCATCGCTAACCCTGGGAGGGATATGATTGGGTTCACGCTTGATTTTAAGATCTGTAGTTTCCTAGTCTTGGTTGGGTTCTTCGGATGTTTCCACTAATATCTTGTGGATGACGGTGATTCTGTTGGACGGACACTTGTGATCATAGTAGATGGGTTGATTTTGCAATAGAGGAGTTGTTTGAGTTCGTTGTGTCCTTCCTTTCGATTGGATGGCTTGAGGTTGTGGATTGGGAACTCCTTTGGCTTTGTGATTTTGATTGTTGATTTTGGGTTGTTGGGCGTTAGTCATTGACTCTGTTGGTTGGATTGGTCTAGCACTTTTGATGCACGTTGATTCTTGGGATTCGTGATCGATTTGGTCGAAGAGTAAGAGTTTTATTTTCTTTTTTGGGATGATGTGTTGAGATTTTAAGGTCGATTTTGATTAGTGGTTGACTCAGATGTTTGAGGGTTGTTTCGTTAGTGTTTCTTCTAGGATGCATGACTTCCACATTTTGATGTTTGTGCATTTGATCACTTGTGATGATTTTGTGTCCTTGATGGTTCGAGAAGATTTGACTTTCTAGTAGTAGTCCGTTGAGATTTTAGATTCTGGACAGGATGTTTGAGGAACGAGATGATTCGAGAGGATGTGATTTTCAAGAAGTGCCCGTTGAGACTTTGGATTCTTGATTCTTGATAACTTCGGTTGGTGATGATCCTTTGACGCAACCACGCAGTGGAGGAGACCACGTAGGAGCATCAGGAGGAGATGTCTGAGAGATATCCACCCTTTTCCACTTAAGAATTTCTCTTGTTTCTGTTCCGATCTCGAGGACGAGATCTTTTTATGGGGGGTAGAATGTTATACCCCGTGTTTTATATGCACTTTTAAGTTGTTTTATGTCTACTTATGATTGATTTATCATGTTGGAGATTTTTCGTTTTTCGGTGAATAGTGTTTTTCGTGAATAGTGTTCTCGGATTTTATTTAGCCATTCGGCTACTTTTGCAACACATGTCGTATGACCGATTTGATTTTACCGACACGACCGGGATGATGAGACATGACCAACGAGTACTATATTGACGTATGCTGACTCCGTAGATTTTTACAGACGAGTCAGTTTGTGATATGACGATTTTTACGGTTTTGCATTTGGGTTCGTTGTGACCGTGATTTAACTTTGTGATTGTTGCTAATGAGTTTGATGTATTTAGGATTAGTTTCCACGGACGTGGACGTGTTTTAGATCATTAGAGGAGTTAAAGAGATAGCGACTATTGTCGACTTTGGTTTTAAACATTTAAGGTGGAGTGTGGACTTGGTTAAAGGTGGTTTTGCTTGATTTGAGGCTAAGTTTCAGCCTCCCTTTGGTTATTTTACACGTGAGATATACATAGGGAAGGAGAAGAGAAGAAGAAGAAGAGAGGGCTTGGAGAATCCATGGTTTGGTGATTTCTTCCACTTTCCTTTGAGGATCATCCCTTGTTTTAGCTTGAGATAGCTTGGAGATCATCCAATTGGCAGCTCAAGGAAGCTTGGGAGTTCTTCCTTTTGGTGATTTCAAAGGTAATCTTTTGGTCTGTTCATGGTTTCCCTAGGTTAGTATGCTTTGAGGTGTTTTTCATGGGAGTAGATATGAGTTTGGCTTGTGTTGGTTGATGTGTGTTGGTTTGGCAAGGTTTGATGTGTAATTTGACACTTGCATGATGTTTTAGAGTTGAGTTTTGGAAGACTTTGCATGAGATTCATGATTTATGTTTAGTTTTTAGGTTGTTTTGGCCTTGGATGGATTTTGAGGTTGTGGTTTTGTGTTTGACATGTTGTTAATGGTTTTGGAGGGCATGGTAGGCCTTGTTTCATGTTTTGTGATGTGTTGGTGGAGTTAGATTAAGGTTTGGTTGATTTTTGGTTCGAGTTTCGTGTTGGGAGATTTTCTGCATTCTGCAGAAATAGGATTTTCGGCCGACCAGATTCCATTTTCGACCGACCGGTATTTGAGCATGCTCTCTATTTTTCCTTATCCGGCCGACCGGTTATTTGTAGGGCATGGGAAACCGGCCGACCGGTTTCCCTGTTATTGGGAGGATTGCTCGTTGTGATTTGTGATTCTTGTGGTTTCGTTTAGGGAGGGTCGGGTATCGACCCTAAGCCGTTTTAAGGGATCTTTAAGGATTAGTTTGAGATATGTAGGGTTTCCTTTGGTTGTTGATTGATTGTTTGACCGTGAGTCGGTTTTTGAGACTTGTGTCCATGATTTTGTACCAGGGACTTATGCTGAGCAACTTTTGCACGGTTTGTTGAATCCATGATGGGCATGGATGATGGTCTTTCTTGGTGAGCTTATGTCGTCTTCCAGGTGAGATATTTTGTGAGACGATTGGTATGTGAGTTTTTATATGTTCATTGATTACACCGGTTTTTCTTACGGTCACTATGACTGTGTTTGTTTTGTGGATTAAAAAATGGAGGATAAGGAATGATGGGGGATAAGAAGTGGGATAAGAAATGATGGGATAGTGAGTTGGATAAGAAATGGAGGATAATGAATGATGGGATAAAATATGAAGGATAAGAAATGATGGAGGATAAAAAAAAATTCGAAAAAAATTGTTGAAAAAAAGTTCGCCGGAAAAAGTTTGTCGGAAAAAATTCGCCGAAAAAGGTTGTCGGGAAAAAATTCGACATATAAAGTTCCCCGGAAAAAATTCGGCAATAAAAAGTTCGACGGAGAAAATTTCCGTCCGAAAAAATTCGTCCGAAAAATTTTTGCCAGAAACTTCGCAGGAAAAATTTTCGCCAGAAAAAGTTCGTCGAAAAATTTTTTACCTAAAAAAGTTCGCAAGAAAAAATAATTGTCGAAAAAAATCGACTATGTTTTCGTATCCGACATCAGGGATAACTAATGACATGGGAGGTGTGTCATTATTTATACCCTATTTTTTCATTATTTTTCCGACTCACTATTAATCCGACAAAAATTGACCAACCAAACGCATTATTAGTTATCCGCCCGGATTACACATTTTATCCCACAACCCCTATCTACAAAACAAACACAGGATATGGTATCCGATCGGATTGCTTATCATATCCCACCTTCTTATACCCATAACTAACACCACCTATATACCGTAGTACATTATAGCTTTGGGTAACTCGATGATGATATATGTATGATTTAGACCCATGGGTCATGATGCCTTCCTTTCCTTGGATTCAAATCAAGTTTAGACTTTTCGTGATCTGATTTATGAACTATTTCATGGATGATCTGGGGCATATTTTATTGATGGATTTTATTCTACTCTACGAGTAGTGGAGTGTTTTATGAGCTAATGAATTTACTCCTTTCTTTTGGGAAGATGAGATATTATTGGGAAGACTTTTACGAGACTTCATTATCTTTGTTTTGGATTGATGTGGGGCTCATCACCTCTTCTTTTTGACTCATGTGAGTTATTTTACGGATGATGGTACATGATGCTATGCATATTTACTCGTTTTCATCCATTTTGGTACATACGGTCGGTTTATGCCGTAGTGTATTATATTTGATATGATTCAGACTATTGATGTCTTAGTATTTCCGACCATTGGGTCGTGGTGGATTTTTATGTATAGCACGGACTTTTCAGGCTTATATAGCCTTTGGCAATTTTGTTTTATAGACTTGTGATATTGATTTGGCAAGTCCTTGGAGAGCTTCTCCCTTATGAGAAACCAAGGCCACCTTTGGGTGTCACAACATCTTTACGTTCTTCCGTTAGCGGCGGAAAGACTAGGACGGTCCCACTTGATGTTGCATGTTCGTGGAGCCATACCGATATGCACGTTTAGTTGGGTATTAGGATCCCTGTTGTTTGTGAACTTTTTTATGGCAAAATTCATCCATTATCACTCATGTCTTTATTGTGGAAAGACGTCTTATGTTGGATTTATTGTAGGGAGTTTATCTCTCAGTTAGATTTATTGTGGGGGGGTTTATCTCTCCGTTGGATTTATTGTGAGGAGTTTATCTCTTCGTTGGATTTCAGTATTTTTATTGCATCTCTACTTTATCCATTATCGATTCTTGACTTTTGGTTTGATACGAGTTTTTTTATTGGTTACTCGGCTGTAGTGTCATTCCGATTAGTGTGTTTTAGATGACCGATGTTTTATGTTGTGGAGAGTTTTCTCCGTTGGATCCAGTATTTATGAGTCTAGTATGACTCATGTGGTTTATGAGTCTCTTATGACTCTGGTATTTATATGATGGGATTACTTAAGATTTATGTTGGGTTCCGATTTTACGATTTTCGGTTTTATGGTCGTTGTACGGACCTTGTGGTCTTAATGATTTGATATGTATTTTCATGTATGTCTGATGCTCACTATTGGTGGCATATCTTTTAGTTTTGCACCATTTAACATGAAGGGTTTAATACGGTTTATCATGTATATTTTGGAACTTATGTGTTTCAGTTCACCTTTCATCTTCCGACTATGACATTTGCTTTTCTGTCTCTATTTCATCTCACCAGCTAGTGATGGCTGACAGATATTACTCCTGCTTGTTTTCGCAGGAGTCATCTTCCGGTGTCAGCACGGATGCTGCGGATAGACGATGTTGCCTCTACGATTTCTTTCTGTTCTCTTTTGTTTAGCTTCAGCTTTCTGTTCCCGTGATTAATGTATCTATCTATTGATAACTCGATTTTAGTTATTGGTAGTCTTCGGGATGTTCTTTTCCCCACGAGTTATTTGTTCCCTTTGAAGGATTAGTTTTATTGAAGTCAATTTCATGACTTGGAGTTAATTATCTTTGTAGTGGATGGATTTTAATCTTTCTGGTTGTGGTTCCTTCGGCTTCCATGACCCGTGGATTGCTCCACAGGTTATCGTCGGTATCACTCGGTTTTGGGTGTTGCACGGTTATGCTTACCTCGTCTTATGGACATTATGATATCATTACTTGTTTTCCCTTGGCATGTTTGCATGGTTCCATGGTTATTATATGTAGGGGGTGGTGATCCCTATTGTCTGCTGCTGCGAGTGGATCCGTAAGCCCAGGGGAGAGGCCACGGTGAGACTTAGGATCTTTACGGTGACTCTGGACACTTGGGAAATATACTCACTAGAGTGACCCCGACGTCGCAACGTACATAGGACCCTGTTGCGCGATAGTGGTCCTGGACGGCTCTGCTAGGACGGTTACTTATCCGTGTAACACCCGATTCTGGGTGCTACCGGCGATAACCCGTGGAGGGGCCACGGATCATTGAAGCCAATGGTACGGTAAAACATCATGCAAAGAGGACGTCAAACTAGAGCATAAGTAAGAAAGCTCGAAAATGATATATAAAATGAAGCAAGGTTCACAACGGGAAAACAATCCAAACATAGAGTCATCCGCTCTAAAAGTGTATCAGAGTACATCAAAAACATGTCATGCAGCGGAAAGGAAAACATATAAATCCTAAGAGGCATCCACCGCTCCCCGCCGCATCCATCTACAAGTCAAGATCACCTGCCAAATCAAGCAGGGGTGAAATCCGTCAGCTAGCGATAGCTGGTGAGATAAATACGGCATAAAGGTAAAAGAAATAAATCATGCAGTTCATGCACTCTCAAATCATGCATCATTTGAGTCCATAAAAATACTAAAACAAATCCTCGGACAATGGCAATAATGGATATAATATAAATGGCCATATGAAAAGTCTCACACCAACCCAGGGTACCCCAGCAACTCCTACATAATGCATACACACCGGTATGG